>JARQOC010000002.1:376284388-376301528 GCA_033576535.1 Allobates femoralis
AACAAAGTCAGCCATGTGAGCCAGACTGGTAACAGGCAAGACTTCAGGGTCATCAACAACAGGATGACTGACCATTCTGTCCTCATCCCCCTCCTCCTCCTCCCTGTCCTCTGGCCATCCACTCTGAACTGACTGTATGACGGTTGTGGAGGTTGTACCATCAATTGCACATGAAACTAGCTCCTGTTCTTTTAACTCCTCCTCCTCCTCGTCATTGTCCCCAAAGAACACTGGGATGAGATGAGGCTGGGTTGTGTGTAATCACCCACTATGGTTCCTTGCTCCATCTCATTGTGCTCCGCCTGCAATGCATCGTCTTTGATTTTGAGCAGAGAGCATTTTAGCAGACAGATAAGCGGGATGTTGACACTAATGATGGTGTCATCGCCGTTCACCACCTTGGTGGAGTCCTCAAAGTTTTGAAGGACTGTACATATGTCAGATATCCATGTCCACTCCAGATGTCTTACGTGTGGAGTTTGAACCGAATACGAACGGCCTAGTTGATGCTGGTAGTCAACAACTGCCCTCTTCTGCTCCCAAATCCTGACCAACATCTGCAGGGTTGAATTCCAACATGTGGGGACATCACAAACCAGTCTTGAGCCGGCAGCTGCAAACGCTGCTGAAACCGGCAAGGGCGGCCAAAGCAGTAGGCGACTTTCTAAAATGTGCACTCAGGCAGTGTACTTTGACGAGCAGATCCGGCAGCTCCGGTTAGGATTTAAGAAACCACTGAAACCACTAGGTTGAGCATATGGGCCCGGCATGGCTCATGTGTGAGCTCGCCTCGCCTCAGAGCCACCACCAGATTCTGGCCATTGTCACACATGACCAAGCCTGGCACTAGGTTCAACGTTGTGAGCCAATGATCTGCCTGCTCTTTCAGAGCTGTCTACAACTCATCAGCATTGTGGAGTTTGTAACCTATGCATATTCGCATCAGAACAGCCTGATGCTGCTTGGCCGAGGCAGTGCTGCATAGCTTCCAGCTTGGGATTGTTGTGGAGGCTGAAGAGGAGGAGGGGGCTGATGAGGATGATGTACCAGAGCTGTAGAAAGTGGGGGCAAACCTGACCGAGTTAGGGCCCGCAATCCTTGGCGTCGGGAGGACGTGTTCCGTCCCAACGTCCGACTGGGTCCCAGCTTCCACTATATTAACCCAGTGTGCCGTCAGCGAGATGTACCGTCCCTGCCCACAAGCACTTGTCCACGTGTCCGTGGTTAGGTAGACTTTGACAAACTGCATTGTTAAGGGCACATCAGTAGCGTAGCTGGCGGGGGGGCTAGGGGGGGCGAGCGCCCTGGTCCCCCTGGCATGAGGGGCCCATTGGGGCTGAGAGCAGTGGCGTAACAACCGCGGTCGCAGCCGCCCCCTGCGCCCGCCGATCGCAGCGCCGGGTGCCTGCTTCACATGAATGTGCGTCCTGGAGGACACACATTCCTTTGACAGCGCGGCAGATAGGGCCCGTGTGTCAGGGAAAGGAGGGGATGGGGGAGCTTCCTGCTGCTGCTCCCGCCCCTCTCCTCCTCTGTCCTGTCGGCTTCCTGGCTTGCGCTCCACTGTGCTGTCTCCTCCCACTTCCTGCTTGATGCACAGTGGAACGCAGGCCGGCGGCACCTTTCCCTCCTTCTCCTGAGGCTTGAATCCTCAGACTCTGCAAGAGGAGCCCTGCCGGAGCATCAAGGGAGCCAGGGGAGGTAAGAAAAGTAAGGTGGTGGTCATAAGACTGCACATAATACTGCCCTATATGTATAAAGGCTGCACAGAATACTGCCTGTATGGGATAAAAGGCTGCACATAATACTGCCCTATATGTATAAAAGGCTGCACATAATACTGCCCTGTATGGGATAAAGGGTACTCAGGTACTCAGATGATACTGAGATGATGGGGAGCTGATGTATTGAAGTTGATGGGGGACATGATGCACTGAAGATGATGGGGGAATCTTATGGCATATACAACCAATAACAGAGGTCCTGAACTTTTTTTTCCTTAGTTGCTTATTCATTCTTTAAAAATATGATTTACATTATTATTTTTGAATTTAAACAAACTTGAGTGTTAATGTTATTCAGTTTTCTATTTGACTAAAAGAAATGTTCATGCTTTAGGTTGTATGTGTGATTATTGCTGCTCACCTGGGCTGGGGGCCCACTCATGATTTTTCGCCCCCCTTGTGTTGAACCCCTAGCTACACCTCTGGGGCACAGCTAATGATTTGGGACACGTGCTTGTGTGGCACCCCACTGGTCAGGACCCACATAGGGGTACTTCACCCAAAAGAGAGAGTGTGGGATTCCTGTGGTCAGGGAAATTGGATGTCTTAAAAGGGGATGCTCATAACGTTCATCCACACACCTAAGAGCAGGGGACCAATCAAAAAGTCCATTGTTAGGAACCGTCCCAGTGTGTGGAGCTTAGGTTGGTGGTGAAAGAAGTTAGTGAGAACAAAGTAAGAGAGTTAGAAGAAGGTAGTTGGAGAGGAATGGAGTGGGAACCCTGTGAGGAGCACAGGGGAGAATGCCTAGCCGAGGTAGCCCTAAGAAGAGAGGGTCCAGTTGCTCCAGTTAGCCACTGCTTTCTGGGGTAGGAACAGTCCTGGTACGGAGGTCTGGCTCCGAGAACAGTGTGGGAGTTTAGCCCCAAGCCGTCAACACCAGAGGCCCGGGCCGGCTTTATGTGGTTGGTGCCAACACCTAGCGTAACCACAAAAGGTCCTAAATAGGGTCCAAAGGTACATAAAGCCCTTGAAGAGGGACCTGAGGGACTGGCAGGAGGCTCTGCGTGCAGAAACTCTGGAGGAAGTCAAGAACAGTGAAGGTCTCCTAAGTGACATACAAAATTCATTGTCTACTACCCAGGTCAGTGATACCATGAACTGAAACCATCATATTGCCTGTGGTTTCCAGTAAGGAACCATGCAAAGTAAAGAACTGGTGTGCCGTGTGTCATTTGCCAGCAAAAGAGGAGCCATACTCCTGCTTCCTTCACAGAGACTGTGTGTTGCGCTGGACTCCTGCGTACAACCTCCATCATCCACTGCTGCCCTGAGGAAAATCCGCTACACCTACGGGGAGTGTAGTCATCCCTGCTGCCATCACATCTCCTCAGAGGACTGCCCTGCAGCGCTGGTGCAATCACCATACACCGTAGGGGGATTCACAAGACATTTCCCTTTTATTTTGAAACCATTTTTCATTGAGCACCCAGGGCACAAGGCTGGGTCTTGACCATCCGTGATCCCCAGCTGCAGAACTGCCCGATTCCCGAGTATCCCATAGCACTGCCAGTCGACTAAAATGTATAATGCGGGGTCGGCACAGCGGGAGAAATAGTGGTGGCTGGGGACCAAGTAACGAGGGACGGCTGCCACCATCAGGTTGCGGAATGCTTCCATTTCCACTAGCCTAAAAGGTAACATTTCCATCGCAAGCAGTAGTGAAATAAGTGAATTTAGGAGTCTGGCCTGTGGGGCTTTGGCAGCGTATTTGCGCTTGCATTCCAACGACTGGGGTATGGATATCTGAACACTGCGCTGGACAAGGACGTGGTTCATGATGGTGGCATTTCTGATTGTCAACGACAGGTGCAGGACAGGAGGCACCTTCACATGCACTGTGGACAGGGGATTGGCTTGCACGCACAACAGTGCAAGAAGCAGCGGTGTCACCTGCAGACACTGCTCCTGGACCCTGTGGTACATCCCACAAAGTCGGGTGCTTTGCTGCCTTGTGCCTGATCATGCTGGTGGTGGTCAGGCTGCTAGTTTTGCTACCCCTGCTGATGCTGGCATGGCAGGTGTTGCAAATGGCATTTTTTGAATTATCTGCAGACTCCTTAAAAAACAGCCAGATTCGGGAAGACCTAACTGTTGTACTGGCAACTTGCGTCGTGTTGATGTTACGGAGAATGGTTGCCCGCCTTCTGTCTGCAGCCACTACCCTGCTTCTTCGGCCTGTTGTGATGCTACGCCTCCCTCCCCCTGGTGCAGCTTTCCTCGCTCTGCATGTCCTCCTGCCAGGTTGGGTCAGTTACTGGATCATCCACCATGTCGTCGCCCACTTCCGCACCCTGGCCCTCCTCCTGACTTTTTGCAATTGTGTCTGATCATTGTTCATATTTTATTGTGACACATTCCCACCGTCGCCTTCGTGCGACCGTGGCTGCTCAAATATTTGGCGATCGCTACATATCATCTCTCATGACCCACTTCTAGAGGAGCGGGCGAGATGCCCGAATCTATGAATGTAGAACTGAACAGCTCTTCAGAGTGTCCAAGTGTGGGATCAGTTATGTCTGGGCACTCAGCATGGTAGGAGGAAGGAGGATCAGGGTGATGAATATGTGGTCCAGTCTCACAGCTACTTACTGACTCTTGACTGTGTGGAAGAGAGGGTATTTGTGGTGGTGCCAAACTGACTGGAAGCATTATCTGCTATCCAACTACAACCTGTTGACACTGCTCTTGATTTAAAAGTGGTCTGCTGCTGCGGTCCCCTAGAAAATTGGGACAGGAAGGTCAGGCGAGATAATATGGGCGTTTGTACTGGCACAATTTGAGCTTGCCCACGACCTTGGGTTCTACATGCACCACCAACATTATGTCCACTTCCTCGTCCCTTGCCACCGGCCTTGCACATTTTGAATGGTGGTGTGCTATATACACTGCCTGCATAAAACTAATTAAAAGGTGTACAAAGAATGTTTTTTTAGATTGGATACTGGAGATAAGATATCTGCCAATGTTTAGCAGTGCTGCTTAGGGCAATACTAGGAAAGACCCACTTCCTAATAATGGGCACATTATTTAAAGAGGCCCTCATCCACGTCTCTTCCCAGGGGAATCTGAGTGCCACGCATTTTTTTTTTTTTTTTAATCTTTCATGTAATCCAAAAAATTATCATACTGCAACACTGTCTCACAAATGAGTATGAGCCCTTAACATTTTCCCCAGGAAAATGCATTTAGGTTTCATTTTGGGATGTTTTATTGCGAGTCCGTAAAAGTGGCGTAATACTCAGACAACATTGTTCACAGCAGTGACCTGGGAGTCAGAAATGCTGAAAGGGGTATTCCACATGCTGTTCCCATGTCATTTGAGCACTGTTATACTTTTGTGACATTTTCAGGGTTTATCCAGGCATGCTGGTAAAAATGCTCGGGTCTCCCATAGGATAACATTGGGCTTGGTGCTCGGGTCGAGTACCTGAGCATCTCAAGATGCTCGACCTGAGCATCGAGCACCCGAGCATTTTAGTGCTCGCTCATCACTATTAAAGGTATAACAGGTTTATTGTCAAAGTGTTTCAAGGCTCTCTGACCCCTTCCTCAGGACAAACCAATGAGACATGTCCTCTTGTAGCACACTATTTCGTTGCAGCAGCTATGACATGTCACATGGGTTCATACTGAGGAAGGGCCAGGGAGCTTTGAAACACGCTGACAATACACCTATGTTATAACCAACTCTTGATGTTTCGTGGATCTCAGAAGCGCGGTCATTAACCCTTAATCTGCTTCTCTTGGATATATGCCCTTGAGGCTGTGCACTTTTGCCTGTTTTGGGTGTGATACAGTCCCTTGGAGGGAGGAGGTGCTCAAAGTGAGTAACAAAGAAGGAGAAGGGAGTATTGTAGAATTCCTGAGGGCAGAGCACGTGCTACTCTGTGCAGGCACCGCTAAAGGAACCAGGATCTCAGCTACTAGGCCACCCAGGTTGCTGTATCCGATGGCAAGCTGAAAACTGTGATTTGGACAATCAACAGTGAAGCACGGATTCCACATATTCAGCAGCATAGAAAGGTGAAAAGATAAACATTGCAGCCAAGCATGCGTCTTCATAGAATCTGTGCTATTAGTGTGTACATAGTAAATCTTAGGCAGTATTGAAAGTTTCATGCTTCACAAAGTCTGTGTCCCAGGATAGGGATTTTATATAGCAGGAAGCCCCGCATTACCACTCAGCAGAGAAGTGAATCTCCCATCAAACTGGCTGGATCACATGCCTGGTGGTGGTTGTACAACCCTGGACCCTGCACAGATTTGCAGTAAAAAGGTAAACTAAAGACTGTTTCCTGCTGTCTCATTCCTATGGAACACCCACCACCACTACTCTCATCATCTCCCTGGGGCCAACCCTAGTTGGGAAGGGTTTGCCATCTGCGCTATAGCACCTAACACTAAGGATCATCTGCAGTGCCAGTCACATCAGGCCGATTATCCCAACTGGCATCACGAATAAAGCTTAATCCTTACTACTACCCCTTTATATGCACAGTTAGGACCATCAGCTACTGGGCACGACTACCATGAACTGAACTTTGGTCCAGTCTCTGAGTAACCTGACCCTTGTGACCGATACAACAAACTCAAAGATAAACACAGCAATATCCTAACAATATATTTTCTACCCACCATTAGGATTCACAACATTGCATTGCTAGGTTTCTTTTTGGCCCATAAATCCTCTTTACTTAGAAGAATTTAACACTTTCAAATGCATAAAGTGTCTTCCAATCAGGACAAGTAATATGCCCTATTAGAGTATAAGGATATCACAGAGCAGATTTAGGCCCTCATGTATGTGCCAGAAGAATCCCAAGCAGTGGATTGTGGTCTGGTGGTGTTGGCAGTGGATCATTCAGGATACTCTCAAACATGTTGACAACAGAACAGAGCTTTAATTAGTAATAAACAGGTACAGATATATAAGATATGCATATTCCTGGTTCCACAAAGCCTAAGTGTCTCTGTCAGCATCAGTAGACTGCTTCTCCTCTCATGCACAGAGACAGGAAACTGGGTACAGTCACATGGTCTTTCCTGTGTGTAAGCATCTGGGAGTGTTTTTTCTTTATCTAACTTTATAGAAATGCACAAACCTAACCATAGAACACTTACATATACAGGAATGGAGTTGTTGCACTAAACATATTCCAACACCCCCACTCAACAACTACTTATCCTGTTAGTCCCATTGCAGTTCTGAAGTCCTCAAGCTTGGCAATGGTTTTGTCATACAATCAGCTAACATCTTGACAGGCTCGCAATAAACAAACTCTAGTACACCACGTTCCACTAAGTCACGTAAGTGGTGATGTTTAACGTCAATGTGCTTAGTCCTTGCACTCATCTTCTCACTGCTGGCAAGCTTAATACATCCTTGGTTGTCCTCACATACAACTGTTGGCTGATCTAGTGGCTTCCGAAATCATCCAAAAGTTGTTTCAACCTAAATAACCTTTTGACTTGCACAAACAGCTGACACATATTCCGATTCTGTAGAAGACAATGGGACTGACACTTGTTTTCTGCTGGACCAAGAAATTGAATTTTCTCCTAACTTGAACAAGCTTGTTGATTTCTGATCACTTGCATCTCCAGCCCAATCTGCATTCACATAATCTCTGAGAGTGAGATTCCTGATGCAGATATTTTAAGATTTAGCCTTCGAATTTCCTTAAGATATTGTACAATTCGCTTAATTGCTTTCCAGTCTATTGGTGTGGATTGCTTACACATCGGCAGAGAATTCCAACCTCGGCTGTAATATCTGGACGAGTTGTGGTTGCTATGTACAGAAGCACCCCTACTGCTACAATAACTCATTGGAGGGTAGTAGATATTGTTCTCCTTCCAACTTTAAAGTAGGGTGGATCCATTGGTGTTGATGCACTTTTGGCTTCTGGCATTAGAAACTGGTTTATGATTTTGGAAATTTTAGAACTTTGAGAAGAAAACTCCCAGCTTCCTCTCTCTGGATTTAGATACCCAAATAATATGTCACATTTCCAAGGGTCTCAAAGCGATGGTTGAGAATTTCACCTAGCTTTGTAATTTCCTTTTCATCTCCATGAAACATGATTACATCGTATACAATCATATAGGAGAACATACATCCACTCCTTTGCTACATTTTTCTTATACAAACATGGATCAGCTTGAGACCTTTTAAATCCTTCATCAATCAAAACTTTGTTCATTTTTGAGTTCCATGCTTTTGCCGACTGCTTAAGTCCATAGAGAGATTTTTGCTTCGACAAACAAGTTGCTCTTCACCCTTATTAATATATCCCTCGGGTTGGCTAATGTACAACTCTTCTTAAATATCACCATATAGGAAGGCTATTTTGATGTCAAAATGTCTCACTGTCATCTGTTGAACTGTAGCTACGGACATTAAAGTTCTGAATGTGGTTTGCTTCGCAACTGCAGAAAATGTAGTATTATAATCTTCACAATACTTTTGCAAGAACCCTTTTGCGACTAATCTTGCCTTAAACTGGTGAACTTTACTTTCTGAGTCATATTCGTTTTTGAAGACCCACTTACAACGATAGCTCTTTTTCCTTGTGGTAGCTCCGTAAGCTTAAATTTCTGGAGTTGGTGAAGGGACTCCAACTCTTCATTAGCGGCATTTTCACTTCTGCTTTTCGTGGACAGGTAGTTTTTGCATCTCTTGCCATGATTGTGGCTCTGGTTCAGGAGGTGTTCTGACCATATAAGAAAGGCATCTAGCTGAGATAACTTTATTTGGTCTTTCTGATCTCCTGACTGGAGGTTGACTTGGTTCTTCTGTTTCTTCCTTGCAGGCTGCAGAGCTTATCCAGACTTCAGTGTTTTCTTTTTCAGTGTCTTGTTTGGCGATTGAAATTCTTGTTCTTGTTTCCTGGCTTGAATGACTGGTGTAACTTCATGGAATTTGAACAAGACAGAGTTCTCATCAATCACTATGTCTCTGCTGATTGTTGCGGTGTTGGTCTCTGGGTGCAGGATTCTGTATCACTTTTGAGTTTCGCTATAGCCCACCAGGACTCCTTGGTTTGCATGTGGTTCACACTTGGAACATTTTTCTTTGGGAACCACACAAACATTTTGCTTCCAAATGTCCTAAGGTGCTTCAGGTTAGCTCTCGCAGTTCCATAGTTAAATATGGAGTTATTTGTGGTGTTACCTGGCAGTCTGTTTTGAAAATAGCTAGCTGTCCTGATGGCTTCTCCCCAGTACATTGTAGGTAGATTCGCATCAAACAACATACTTCTTCCACTTTCACAGAGTGCGTGGTTCTCTCTCTGCAATGCAATTCTGTTCTGGGTTGTATGGAATGGTCGTCTGGAACACTATTCCATTCTTTTTCAAAATGGTTTGCTCCTTACCACTTACATATTCAGTCCATTATCTGCATGCAGGGCTTTTGGCATTCTTCCAAATTTGTTAAACACTATGGCAAGGTATTCTTCAAGTTCCTGTGGTACTTTATTCTTACTGGGAAGCAGGTGGGCGACTGTATATCTGGGACTGCCTCGTTAGGGCAACCGTGACGAGGTGAGGCAGCTTACGTATATTTTTTGCAAATAACGTACAGACCAATAGCCCTGTTTTTGATACTTTTTTTGATAGCACTTGCTACAAACTGGAAAAAATATTTATTATAAACAGAGAGCTTTTTGTGTGATTCCTGTGCGGATTTTTTGCACTGATTTTTTGCAGACTGTATATCTGGAGTAGTCATTAATAAATATGAGGAAAAGTGCTTACTTTAGGAAAGGATTTTCTGGACATTTTCCCTTTAAGACAGCTAGTGCACTTCATCATTTGACTACATTGCTTGATTTCAACACCATTTGCAAGTTGGCCTAGCTTCCTTACTGATTCTGTGTCTCTGTGCCCAAGACGTCTGTGCCACACATGGATACAGTTCTTATGCAGATCTTGTCTAGCACTGTACACTCTTTCTTTGCATTATAGCTGATTTTGGATTTTTCCTTCTGCAAGAGTGTAACTACATTCCCTTTTAGTGTAAGCTTCTTTACAAACAGAAGATTGCTTTCAAGACGGGGAACATAGAGAACATCCTTTACTGGGATCTTTCTGCTTTGTGCTAAGGAAATGGACAGTGGAGGTAGCCGCTCCTACTCCTTCTAAAGTCATATTGTGACCATTAGCTAAGATGACCTTTTATGACTTGCTTTCATCAAGGTCAGTGAAGAAATCCTTGTTATTCGTCATATGGCTGCTAGCACCAGAGTCTATACACCATATGTGCTTTGCAGATGAGCCTGTACTGGTATTAAATGCAGCTTCAACACATGCAGACTTTTCATTTACAGCTGTTTTCACCTTTTGATCACTGTCTGCTTTTTAAGCGGACTCATTCTTGCTTTCCAAATTCTGCAGTCTGCTTTTGGTGGCTGGGCTTTTTACAGACAAAGCATTCCCAAGTTTCCCTTGGATTGCTCTTATATTTAGGAAAGTCCTGTGTCTTTAATACTGTATTTTTTCTGGATTCATTACTGCTGCTTATATTCTGTGTTTTTCACTTGAATTCATCTACAAGTTTGCCTTTGACATTTTCTAGTGTGAGCTCATCATCTGGCCGTGCATCTAGTGCAGTGACAAGTGTGGCATAACTTTCTGGAAGATCACTTAATAGAAGTGCAGCAACATGAAAGTCTTTAATTTCTTCTCTAATACCCCTGAGATTGATAATTTTGATTGGTGAGACTTTGCACTGAGAACTTGATAGGATCACTGCTTGTGGACATCTCTGTTGCGCTGTGCTGCTTTTGCTTCGGGCTTCTGTTGCTGTACTACTCTTCTGTGTCACCTGGAGTTCTGTGTCAGGCTGGGCCCATAACCTGTTGGCAGTGGATCATTCAGGATACTCTCAAATGTGTTGACAGAACTTTAATTAGCAATAAACAGGTAGAGATATGATAAGATATCTATATTCCTATTTCCACAAAGCCTAAATGTCTCTGTGCAGCATCAGCAGGCTGCTTCTCCTTTCATGCACAGACACAGGAAACTGAGTACAGTTACATGGTCTTTCCTGTGTGTGAGCCTCTGCGAGTGTTTTTTTTTTTTTTTTTTTTTATCTAACTTTACAGACAATCTACAAACCCTTCAATAGAACACTTACATATACAGGAATGGAGTTGTTGCACTAAACATATTCCAACAGGTGGGCTCTGAATGCTAATTATATTCAAGAAGATATGAAGTGGCACAAAGCTTTCCAAGCTCTGCAGTCACTTTGTTCTAAAATGTGCAGGGATCAAAGCTGATGACGAGAATGATTGCATAAATTACAATTAAAAACCTAATGCTTTTGAATAGATTAAGGGTTGTCCCATGGAATTATTTACTCAGGAGAGCTCAAGATTCCTCAACTCAACATTGTCAACTGATTCAATGTGAAGCCCAAACAAGTTATGATCATGGAAATTATCAAAATTATCCCACATTGTTAGACTGAATTCATGCATCTGTGAAACATGCTCCATGTACGGTCTGGTTGTAGGTACCCTAAACTGATAGCATCTTAGTAATTTAGAAGGTTGTTGAGTTCAGGTTAGGAGGTCAGTTTGTACATGGCAGGCTATACTCAGAACGTGATGCATAGACATCAGAATTCTGTCTTTCCCTATACACTAATGGAAAAAAAAAAAAAGAAGACCATCAGTCAGTGAATGGATTGTCTTCCATTTTTAGCTATGAATGCAATGCAAAGAGTATTAATATGGATTTCTCAAGCTATTCTATTAATTAAACACCATGAAAATAAGAAAGTTTGCATTTAACTTGATTTTTCTATCTGTTGTCATTCTTCTGCAATTAGAGCTTTTATCTTTTATAGTGTACAACTGGTTTTCATGGGGCTCTGTCACCTGTGCCTACTCAGACCCTGGCCAAGAGTGTGATTTAGCTACATTCCAGGAGAGGGGTTAATGAATAACCCCGCAGTGAGGATGATGAATAATCTACTGCGGGGCCGGCGGACTGCGCATGCTACGGAGCGCAAAGGGGGTGGGGGCATCACACCATTCCAGACACAGAGGGATGATGGACAAGACAGGGGCGGCACAGAGACTCTGCAAACCCCGCCTCCCGGTCTTCGGTCTTGGTGACTGCCTAATTTTATCTAAGTGCATATTTCACTGAATATAGCCATACAAAATGCTATATACACCTTCTCTGAATGCAGCCTTAGTGCTGCAGAAGGTGGTGAGCTTAGCTATTGATGTCTGGGACTGGGGGGGGGGGGTGACAGGTTCACTTTAAGTCTAGTGTAGTGCAGTGGTGCAGTGTTCACAGCCACAGGTAGTCTCCGGCTGCCGGATTCCCAAATTGGTCTACCTCCTCTCAGGCGCAAGAAATACAGTCTCAGACAGCATAGAGCTTTAACCGGGTTTACTCTTTTCTCAACAGATAGTAAAGTTTACAACAGTTCAATAGTGGCTCTGGGGTAGTCTAAGCAGCTGGGATGGTTCTTCTGCATCACCCCCTTTCATGTCTCTTTCAGGCCTTTTCAGTCTATTCCACTCACTAGCTACAATCCAGCGGTCATGGGCTTTCAGTGAGTGACTTTCCAGGTCCCCTAGCCCTAGTACAATGGCCTTCTCTTCACTGTGCCGAAGGTTGGGATTCAGGACATAAAGACCCTGCACCCCGCTGAGGTTCATGATTGGAGCATACAGCGTCCTGGCCAATTCAGCAGAGCTAGCACTCTGGTTCCGGCCCAGTCCCCAGGGTCCTCGATAATTCAAGCACACCAGGACTCCTTTCTCTTCCCACAGTCTACAGCTTTGGACCCGGGCTAGCCTCATGGTGGCACAGGCCGCCAGGTCTGTATACTCGCAGTCTCGTCTGGTGGTGTTCTCACCTCTCCTTCTACTGAGTGGACTTCCCTTGGCTGACTGCTCGCTTAACTTCTTCCTCTGGACTTGGTGTTGTGTTCTTTTATAACCTCCCCTAACCGGGTTCTTCTCTAACTTTCCACCCACCACCTGGCTCCTCCCACTATCCCGTTGCTGGGCATAAAGTCCCTAGACTTAGGCTAGGGTCATACATACAAATCCATTTTTTTAAGCCCTTAGAAAACAGAATCCAATTTTCTAAGGGTGGCAATAGTGTCCCCTGAGGTCCTAGATGTTTTTTGGAATTTTTGGGACTTAGTCATTTTTTCTCAAAAAATACATACGTTAACGCATCGTGCCTATATGTGCCATGTGTTAACGCATGCGTCTCCCATAGAGCCCCATGCTAAAAAAACGCATGCACTTTTGGAAAGGACCCCAAAAACGCTGCTAGCAGTGTTTTTGGGCTGCTGCATAAAAACGAATGCGTTCTTTGAAAAACGCACATGCACATGCGTTAATAGATACATTTTGGGACTTAGAAGAAAAAAAAACGCCTGATGAAGGTGCCAGGATAGGCACCGAAATGCGTTGGTGAATAAAGGAGATCTTTGCTTTGGAACCATTGCCTTCCTTGTGACTTCTTGGAGACATCCATCCCTTGGGATCCCACTGAGACAGCAACGCAGACCGTGACACACCATCTTCCCTATATATGAACTTACCAATCCTGGCTGCTGCACCATCTAGTGGCGACTGGTCCACAGGGTTTGCCACATGTGCCTATACTTCATTGGCCAGGAATCCCTTCCCAGACATGACATATAGGTACGTCAAATGTTTTGAAGGAGTTAGGCTGGCTTCACACCACGGCAAGATCCGATCCGGGGCTGTCAGGGGTGAACCTGACAGCCCCAGACCGGATCAGCACACAGAACCGAAGGACAAATATGCCCTCCAGTCCCGTGTGCAGCCAGATGCAGCTGCCGCTGCTGATGATTCAACACCGTGGGGAGCTAGCCACGGTCCTGAAATTACAGCGGTGTGCAGCCGCAGGTGTCCGATTCCTGGATCCTCCCAGACTGGGGCAATCAGGCCTCATAGGCTCCCATGTTAGGGAGTGCAGGATTGCCCCGGATCCAGGAGGATCCTGGAGAATCTGATTTGGGGAGATTTTTCTCCCTGGACACAAAAATGCTGCATGCTCTGATTTTGTGTCTGAGAGAAAAATCTGATTCCTCCCGGATTCTCCCGGACATCCAAAAACCGGATGCCAAAAGACATTCATCCGGCGTATTCCGGCCCCATAGGGTTACTATGGGGCCAGAATCGGATCCGGGGGTGTCCAGTTCACACCGGACAGCCCCGGATCCAAAAAAATGTCGTGTGAAGCCAGTCTTAAAGGGTAATGACAGGCGAGGCAGCCACAATATGGTGCATATGCAGTGCAAAAAACACATGCAATTGTGAGCATGTAGCTTTGACTCAAACTTGCATTAACAGAAAGTATAGATTGTAGGTTACTTAGGTGGGTCATTAACCCTGGTATTGGGTACTAATTAAACAAATTTAAATTACGGTCATGAAGTAAAGAAAAAAATATATATTTACACCACACACACACACAGTTTTGATGCAAACAAGTATTCAATGGCTGCTCCATCTAGTCCTATCCTATATTTAAGCATGTTTGGAGTTTGTGGCTACTATTGGATTGTGTATGCTTTTGATGTATGGCATACACCTCACAATGGCAACAGTATACATAAAATGCTTGGGCATCCACCATAGGAAACCACTGCAAAAAAAAGGTTGGAAAGTTGAAGGTACTAATGCGAACGACTGCAAAAATGCGTATTTGTTATTCGTTAGACATTAGTAAATGTCAGTGTGCACAGCTTTTCCTATACAGCCAAGTCCAGCTTCACACCACATTTTCCCCGTCAGGTTCGGTCCGGTGTTTTGCTGAAAGCACCGGACAGAATCTGACAGGTCCGGACAAACAGAACCGGAGGTTTAATACACCCTCCGGTCCTGTTTGCTGCTGGATTCGGCAGATTGCAGCTTTCAGGAGCTGTCCCTGCTAGGCATGTCCTGAAAGCTCAGGCGGGACGCTCTTCATGGTGCTGAAGTTCAGCGCCGGCCGGATCCAATTTTTTGTCAGATCCAGCGTGATACGATTTGTGCAGACTTTTTCCCTGGTCAGAAAATCTCAGCAAGCTGTGATTTTGTGTCCGGGAGAAAAACCTGCATTCTCCCAGATCCTCCCAGACAGATGGGAACCGGAGGGCAAATAGCTGCCATCTGGCCCCATCCGGTCCCATAGCAATACTATGGGGCCGAATTCGGATCCGAGGCTGTCCGGTTCATACTGGACAGACCCGACTCCATGAAAACACGGTGTGAAACCAGCCTAAATAAAAAAAAAATCAGACACATAAGATGGAGGTAAAGAAAACACAACATAACACTATCTCTCTGGTAAATGATAAAATATGTAGCATACCTGCAACTAGTGGGGTTGCTGATGACTTCTCTTTGTTCATTGACTGTTCCACTGCCAATATTGCTTAAATATTTGGCTGCATTCAATCTTGCACATGTAGAAATAAATCATTGGGGTTAGCAGGTACTAAACATTAGTTATAAATACAATAGTGTACCATGTCCTTTGAAGATCTCTTTGCATATGCCAACAAGCTTAAGGCTATGTGCCCACCTAGCATTTTTTAGAAAATCTGCAAGGGAAAACACATCCCAGCAAAGTCAATGAGGATTCTGAAGAGCTGTGCCCACTTTCAGGTTTATTTTCATGCAGATTTTGGTGCAGAAAAAAAAAGCAACATGTTTATTATTTCTGCATTTTAACCATAGACTATATGATAGATAAAACACACCAAAAAATGCAATTTATTTTCTACTGCGTTATTCCTGCAGGGAGATGCAGAAATAATCTGCTTGATGGGCACATGGCCTAATAGGACAAATTAAGCTGTGTGAAAGACTAGGTTTCCTGTCAAAACATTGAATACTTTGTTTGCATGCAACCACATTGTATGGCCTCATTCAGATGTCTGTGAAGGTACCGTCACACAGGGAGATATCGCCGGCGATGTTGCCGGCAACTGAGGGGCGTGGCCAGGTTGCGGCGACATCGCCGGACAGTTGCCTCGTGTGACAGGGCGATAATCAGGGGAAAAATCGCCTGAGTAACATCGCCAGGTTTCCCAACAATGTTGGGAAACCTGGCGATGTTGGTCAGGCGATCATGCCTGATCGCCCTGTGTAACGCGGCAACCTGCAATGTTGCGGGCGATTCCGCCTATCACCAACATTGCGAGTTATCGCTCGCTGGGTTGCTGGGCAACCCAGCGAGCGATAGCCGCGGCAACTAGCCGGCGATATCGCCGGTAAGTTGCTCAGTCTGACATCTCCCCGGCGATGTTGTCAGGGATGCGCGCTCCCGCGATCGCCGGCAACATCACCGGCGATATCTCCCTGTGTGACGGTACCTTAATAGTTTGCATATGTAAAAACAAAGTGTTGTTCATCCATGGTTTGGATCTGATTTTCATCACTGTTAGGCGGCCGTCACACGGTGCAATATCTTGAACGATATTGTAAGCGATCACGTGCACGCGCGATCGCTAACAATATCGTTCACATCGCTGGTGAGATGTCACACAGACAGACTCACCAGCGATGTGGGCCAGCAAGATCGCTGGTAACTATGGTACACATCGGGTTACTAGGCGCCGCGCGGCGCTTAGTAACCCGATGTTTACCATAGATACCATCTCCCAGCATAGGCTCTGCCGCTGGGAGATCGTTCATCGTGGTGTCACACAGCGTTCATCGCTTGATATGAGCTCCGGCTCTCATATCTGCGATGTCACGATCAAGCGATTTTACATTGTAAAATCGCTTGATCGCACGTAGCGATGCACAAACGATATCGCTTAAGCGATCAAAAAGCAGATCGCTTAAACGATATCGTTCAAGATATTGCACCGTGTGACGGCCGCCTTAGGCCGGTCTTACATTTGCGTTTTTGAACGCAGCGTATGCTGCTTAGTTTTTTTTTTAAATCCGCAAACATATTGTGCACCTATCTTTAACATGGTGTGTGCAGGTGTACACAGGGACCCGAGTTGGCGTCAGTACGTCTGCGGATGCGTCCCTGTGCGTGTTTTTTTTGGCGCCTGGCGAACACAACATGTTGCATTTTGTGATACCTGAAAAATGCGCAAGCATCCGCATGAGTGCGTAAAAGCAACACATTAATTGTCTATGGGTGTGCAATGGCTGGCGTTCGATGCACATGCGTATGACACCTCGCATGCCCAGGAAGCGATTTCCCTTAAGACATGCCCTTTACGAGTGGCTTATCTTGAAAATTCAAGAAAACACTCCTGGAAATACTGAAAGCATGCGCAAAAAAGACCCACAAACGCATGCCAAAACGCATTCATGCATGCGCTGCGTTTTATTTAT
>JARQOC010000002.1:376301628-376433941 GCA_033576535.1 Allobates femoralis
GACTCCCATTGTTAAAGTGTCAGACACTGGAACTACTTCCATAAAGTGGTATTAAACAGGCAGCCATCATTCCTCTGGATGAGAGCTAAATTGCATACTTTTTCCGGGGGAGCATTGCCCGGCTTGTATGACTCCCTATACCAGCTAGTGATCTCCACAAGGAGAAAAAGTACTAAAAAAAATACATAGATTCAACCAAACTATGAAATGCATTTTGTAGGATTTGTATAAAACGGAGAGATTCTTCTATGGTCTTGGTTTAGTTTTAACCAATAATGTTCAAAATGTTCCATTTTTCAATGACTCCAGTAGAAGACAGTAAAGAGTGTCTTATATTGTCCTTCTGCAGCTTTGGTTGAATTTTCACCTAAAGTGTTCATACTGTTTCATTGTATTTCCATTACTGAATGTTCCTTCCTTGGTAAATGTCAGATGATACATATTAGCATTTTATTTTGGCAGCTTTGAAGGTAGTAGGTTTATTAAGACTCCTGGTGTCACTTCCAGATATATGTTAGATTGGAATACTACCAAAATAGAGAAAGATTAAACTCTGAGACCTGTCTATGATTGTTGGTCAATATGTTTTTAAAACTGATAAAAGTTTTACAAAGAAGTTAGATTGGGGGCAGAAGCTCGAAGAGACTCCACTATTTTGTTAAGTGGTTTTTTCTCCGAAGCCTCCAAATGAATATGGCACTGACACGTTGATGCTCTGCTGTACGTCACTGAGTGTTTGTGGGTCTTCTTATACTTATTCATACAATTGACAGCTCTTTTAGAAATGAGGTAGAATATCTCACAAATACTTAGGATAATGCAAATCGCTGAAGCTGCTACCATGAAATAGGTAAAAACCTTCTTCTCAGTTGGTCGAGCAATGTAGCAATCCACAATATTAGGGCAGGGATCCACATTAGTACACTTAACGAGTCTCGGCAGGTCAAAGCTATCCCACATTTTATGAAGGATGTAGAGGAATGTGATTTCTATCCCTGTTTTGAAAAAAAGACTAAGTAGGTAGGTCCACCACAGACCACCATGTTTCTTGCCTGTGTTTTCATACAATTTATTACAGTTATCTCCATTTTTTAACTTGTTCTTTTTTTCTCGGTCTTCTCTGTAAGCCACATGCATGATGACCAAAAGTGAAGGACAAGTGACAAATATGAGTTGTAGAGCCCAAAGCCGGATATGAGAAATAGGGAAGTAGTGGTCATAGCAAACGTTGGTGCAACCTGGTTGTCGAGTGTTACAATCAAAATCTTTTTGTTCATCACCCCATACTTTCTCTGCTGCGACCACATACACGAGCACTCGGAATACAAATACCACTGACAGCCAAATTCTTCCAAATGCTGTAGAGTACTTATTCACGCCACTTAGGAGACCTTGGAATGTTTTCCAGTCCATGTTGAACTAACTGCCTAAAGAGACAAAAAAATTAAATGAATTAAGTTGGAATAGGTCATAGAAAATATTCACTATTGAAGTTTATTTTCTGAAACATAAAAAAAAACCCTGCTTTTCAACAGTATATAATAGAAACCTTTATATGCATGACATTTATTACTCACTTTTGTGTCTTGTGTCATGAAATGTAGCAGTTGCATCCATGTAAAAGATACAACTATATTTGTGACGCCAGTTGAATACATAATATAACACAAAGTGTAATTAATGCCTCATGTTTTTCTCTTGTCACATGCTGTACTAATCTGACCATACTTTCCTAGCATTCCTGAGATGCTTTTTATTCATGCTACATTAGCTCTAAACATAGTCATCAGATCATTATAATATTTCTATATGCTAATTAAATGTGATGGTATACATGAAAATAGTTTTCAGTGCTATGTCGAAAATCTCAAAGGCTGTAAACTGTAATTCTGGCACCATGCTCATGTTAAAAGATGATATTCTTTTCTTCGATACTCAATGACACTTTATCTTATTTATTGAAATGCTAAAAAGTGGAAAATAATATGATGTCTGTGCATTAGTGATGGGCGAACTCAAACTGTAAAGTTCAGGGACCATACCAAACACCTAGTGTTTGGGGACAGATCATGAACACTTCCTTGGGAAGACCATGTTACAGCTCGGGTTTGGTTCGGGGGGAGTGGAATATTCTAGCATCTAGAATGTATGGGCAGTTTTCAGGCTAGTCCAACAGTCAATCATAGATGCTCATTCTCTGTGACAGCCTTTCTGATTGGCAGATGGGTTTCCTCTGTGTTAAATATCCAAGAAGTTACTGAGCAGCCCGGAAGTATAAGCAGCAGGACGCCAGTAAGTATGGTGCTGCTGTTTATTAACTATATGCTTTCTTTTAACAGCCCCCCACCCATCTCAGAACTTTAAAGTCCGAGTTCAGGGTTCAAACTCAATTTGAAACCACATCCGGCCCCGAACTCAGACTATAAACGTGAGTCCGCTGAACCTGAGCATTGGCGGGTTCGCCCATCACTAGTGTGCATAACTAGTATTGCTCAAAATTATTGGAACCGTGACAAATCTGACTTGGCATTGAATTCCTCACATTGCGAAAACAAAGAATACAACACGTGCCATGGTATTTTGTTTTGGCTGATGCAACTTTAGCAAGTCTAGCCAATTATCATGTGTGACATCTCTAGCTTCTTACAAGGGAATATCAATTCCAACCCATTTCCCATTTTTTATTAGCTTTTTTTAAGTTTTTAAGTTTTTCATAATTAAAAAAGAAAAAAAATAACATAATACACCGCAGTTTTCCATCTTGAAAGTTGTAATGTAATGTCAAAATCAATAAGGGGTATTTTCAGTCACTAAAAATATCAATATTCACAGATCTCAATCTACTTTACTCTTGGCTAAGGGTAACATGTATTTTTATCTCCTGTGGTGGAAAAAGGCACGAAAAAGGAAGACAATTAAAAAATAGAATAAAAGAAGATTGCGAGGGAGTGCTATAGTAAGAGCATGTTTAGGGGTTATAAAAATACTCTTGGTAGAGATTTAACAGATTTTGTAAAAAATGAGGATCTTAGGCCCCTTTCACATCAGCGTTTTTTCCAAATCGCGGCAGATGAGGTGAAAAAAACGCATCTGCCGAGATTACCGCATACCTGGCTGCATTTGCGGCACGGTCAGCCGCGTTTTTTTCGCGGCCTGCACCTGCCGCAAGTGCCAAAACCGCACTTGCCCACCTGCCGCAAGCCCGCCTATACATTGTATGGGGCTATGCCGCAACCGTGCCGCAAGTGCAGTCGGTATGCGGTAATCGCGGCAGATGCGGTTTTTTCACCGCATCTGCCGCGATTTGAAAAAAACGCTAGTGTGAAAGTACCCTTATAGTATTGTAAGGTGTACAATTTTTCATAGATGCATGTAGTACTGTATTCAATACTAGGAGTATGTCATCTATGTAGGTCTATGTAGGTCAGATCTATGATCTGACTTTTTCAAGTGATTCGCGATATCTAATTTAGTCCTCAATTTCGATTTAAAACAACCACAGTATCAAGAATATACAATATACAACCAGTATCCCACAGACCAGGGTTTCCTTACTACAAATATACTGATAGCAATTAACTTATTTATTGACGCTACCTACTATCTGAGTCTACTAGTGATTGACCCACTGACTTAACAAAATATATTTGATACATAATTGCATTATGTTTTAGTAACCTAGAGAGACTGGCATATAGGATTCTGGATTGCTTATGACGATTGTGTCACCACACACGTGAAAAAACTGAGTGTTCACATGGACTTGAATTCTAAACCAAAGTCATGAAGCCACGTGCTGGGGTGAGGCACTCCCATAAGAAATTCTTTGTAAGTACTCAAGCTAGTTATTTGGGACTATGAAAGAGGAAGTTAAAATCCAAAAAGCACTTAAATTGTATACGGTCCTTATATCACTACTAAGAACTACTATGATTTTATATGGCCTTACCTTTGTGTCTGTGTGTCTGAACACAGGCAAAAATTAAAAACCTAGCTACATAAAACAGGCTATACACACTTAATAATAATTAATATACCGTAGTTTGTTGAGTGAATCAGTACAAATTATCCATGTGACAAAAAAGCATTAAAAACAATTGAAATGTGAATAAAAGCACAACACTAAATATAAGACCTACAAAACACCATGAAATAAATTTTGAACATGTCACCAATTTTCTAAGTAAATATAATTCTAAAGGTACTGTTGACATGTATTTTTCACAAAATGTTGATGTAGATATTTATGTCCCCCAAAAAATGAGAAACGTATTCAAGGAATGATACCTTTTTTAGCTAACCAGAGAAATTATATTTGCAAGCTTTCAGAGCTCAAAAGACTCCTTTATCGGGCAATATTACAAGTGAAATATTATAATACTTGTAATATTGCCCGATGAAGGAGCCTTTAGAGCTCTAAAAGCTTGCAAATATACAGTACAGACCAAAAGTTTGGACACACCTTCTCATTCAGTTTTTCTTTATTTTCATGACTATGAAAATTGTAGATTCACACTGAAGGCATCAAAACTATGAATTAACACATGTGGAATTATAACTTAACAAAATAGTGTGAAACAACTGAAAATATGTCTTATATTCTAGGTTCTTCAAAGTAGTCACCTTTTGCTTTGATTACTGCTTTGCACACTTTAGGCATTCTCTGGATGAGCTTCAAGAGGTAGTCACCAGAAATGGTCTTCCAACAGTCTTGAAGGAGTTCCCAGAGATGCTTAGCACTTGTTGGCCCTTTTGCCTTCACTCTGCAGTCCAGCTCACCCCAAACCATCTCAATTGGGTTCAGGTCTGGTGACAGTGGAGGCCAGGTCATCTGGCGTAGCATCTCATCACTCTCCTACTTGGTCAAATAGCCCTTACACAGCCTGGAGGTGTGTTTGGGGTCATTGTCCTGTTGAAAAATAAATTATGGTCCAAATAAACACAAACCGGATGGAATAGCATGCCACTGCAAGATGCTGTGGTACCCATGCTGGTTCAGCATGCCTTCAATTTTGAATAAATCCCCAACAGTGTCACCAGCAAACCACCCCCACACCATCACACCTCCATGCTTCACAGTGGGAACCATGCATATAGAGTCCATCCGTTCACCTTTTCTGCATCGCACAAAGACATGGTGGTAGGAACCAAAGATCTCAAATTTGCACTCATCAGACCAAAGCACAGATTTCCACTGGTCTAATGTCCATTTCTTGTGTTCTTTAGCCCAAACAAGTCTCTTCTGCTTGTTGCCTGTCGTTAGCAGTGGTTTCCTAGCAGCCATTTTACCATGAAGGTCTGCTGCACAAAGTCTCCTTTAACAGTTGTTGTAGAGATGTGTCTGCTGCTTGAACTCTGTGTGGCATTGACCTGGTCTTAATCTGAGCTGCTGTTAACCTGCGATTTCTGAGGCTGGTGACTCGGATGAATTTATAATCCGCAGCAGAGGTGACTCTTGGTCTTCTTTTCCTGGGACGGTCCTCATTAGAGCCAGTGTCTTTGTAGCGCTTCATGGTTTTTGCAACTGCACTTGGGGACACTTTCAAAGTTTTCCAAATTTTTCAGACTGAATGACCTTCATTTCTTAAAGTAATGATGGCCACTCTTTTTCTTTACTTAGCTGCTTTTTTCTACCATAATACAAATTCTAACAGTCTATTCAGTAGGACTATCAGCTGTGTATCCAAAACTTCTGCACAACACAACTGATGGTCCCAACCCATTTTTAAGGCAAGAAATCCCACTTATTAAACCTGACAGGGCACACTTGTAAAGTGAAAAGCATTTCTGGTGACTACCTCTTGAAGCTCATCAAGAGAATGCAAGAGTGTGCAAAGCAGTAATCAAAGCAAAAGGTGGCTACTTTGAAGAACCTAGAATATAAGACATATTTTCAGTTGTTTCACACTGTTTTGTTAAGTATACAATTCTACATGTGTTAATTCATAGTTTTGATGCATTCAGTGTGAATTTACAATTTTCATAGTCATGAAAATAAAGAAAACTTATTGAATGAAAAGGTGTGTCCAAACTTTTAATAATAATAATAATAATAATAATATTAATAATTTTATTTATATAGCGCCAACATATTCCGCAGCGCTTCACAATAGAAAGCTCAATTTAAACAATCATAAGAAACAATTAGAAAATACAATACAATGCCGAAAACAATACAATACAAAGCATAACACAATACAATAATTGGAGCGAAAAATGGCAACCCTGCTCATAAGAGCTTACAATCTAACAATGAGGTGGGGGTGACAAGGTACAGGTGCTCATTTACAATGATAGTATAGTCAACTTGAGGAGATGGGGAACAGATAGGAGCAGAATAAGTGGCCACAACCCGTTATATGTGATCCACTTGAGACGGAGCGAGAGGCTATGTCTAGATGACTGACTAGGGATCATGATAGGCCGCCCTAAAAAGATGTGTTTTTAGGGATCACCTAAAACTATTTAAGTTGTGGATACACCTAATTTCTTGGGGTAGAGCATTCCAAAGAATTGGTGCTGCTCGGGAGAAGTCTTGGAGCCGGAGTGGGATGTTCGGATTAATGTAGAAGTGAGTCTAAAGTCACTTCCAGAGCGAAGAGAACGGGTGGGGTGATAGTCAGAGATGAGGGAGGAGATGTATGGGGGTGCTGCACTGTGAAGAGCTTTGTGGGTGAGAACAAGCAGTTTGAAATGGATCCTATATTATATAGGCAGCCAGTGTAATGACTGGCATAGAGCAGAAAGTCTGAGTAACGTTTAGCTAGATAGGTAATCCTGGCTGCTGCATTAAGGATGGACTGGGGAGGGGACCGTCTAGTGCGGGGGAGGCCAACTAAGAGAGAATTACAATAGTCAAGGCAGGAGTGAATCAGGGCCACAGTGAGGGTTTTTGTGGTTTCCAAGGTGAGAAAGGGGCGAATTCTGGAGATGTTCTTCAGGTGCAAGCGGCAAGAGCCGGCGAGAGATTGTATATATGGGGTGAAGGAAAGATCAGAGTCAAACATAACACCCAGACAGCAAGCCTGCTGACTAAGCACTATTGTGGTGCCGCACACTGAGAGATGTCGTATTTAGGGAGGTTAGTGGAGGGCGGGACCAGAAGTAGTTCAGTTTTGGAAAGATTAAGTTTCAGGTAGAGAGCGGACATGATATTGGAAACTGCGGTTAGACAGTCATTGGTGTTCTTTATTAGGGCGGGAGTAAGGTCAGGTCAACTTTTGGACTTTACTGTAATTTTTCTGTTTAGCCAATAAAGATATCACTCCTTGAATACTTTCTTAATTTTTTTGGGGACCTAAGTATTTACATCGATTCTTCTGGCTAACACGGTACCACAATATTATTTTGAATTATACATCACCAGATGTTGATAACAACCCATCCAATTAAACCATAGATGTCCAAAAAGTTAGTGATGTGTAATAATGAGAAATTACCCATGGAAAAAGTATTGCTCATGCTCAAATTTATTTAATACTTCGTATAAAACCCTACGTTGATGATGGCAGCTTCAAAATGCCTCCTGTATGAAGGAACTAGTCGCATGCATTGCTCATAAGGGATTTTGGCCTATTCTTCTACAAAAACAGTCTTCAAATCCTGAAGGTTCCATTGGCTCCTTCTATAAACTCTAAACATTAGTTCCTGGCTGGGCCATTCTAGCAGATTTATTTTCTTTACTTGAAACCAATTAAAGGTTTCCTTAGCTGTGTGTTTGGGGTCATTGCCTTATGTAATATTCACCCTGGTTTCATCATCATCCTGGAAGATAGCAGCAGATTTTTATCAAGAATGTATCAGTACATTTGTTCTTTCATTCTTCCTTCAACTATGTGAAGTTTGCCATTGCCATATGCTGAAAAACAGCTCCAAGCCATAATGTTCCGACCTCATAACTTCACAATTGGTATGATGTTTTGGGGGGTGATATATAGTGCCTTTTGGCCTCCAAACAATGTTGTGTATTATAACATGCAAAGAGTTCAATTTTGGTCTCATGTGACCAGACAATATCCTCCCAGTATTTTATAGCTTGTCTAAATGTTGTTGAGCAAACTTTAAACTTGCTTGAACATACTTTTTGTTGAGCAATTGAGTCTTACGTGGTACGTGTACCTACAGGCAATGGAGGTTCGGTGCATTACTTATTGTTTTCTTTGAAATAATTGTATCTGCTGATTCCAGATTATTCTGTACTCCTCCATAGGTGGTTCTTGGCTCGTGGCCAACTCTTCTGCTAATTCTTTTTACTCCGCTGTCTGAAATCTTGCAGGGAGCACCTGTTTGTGGCTGGTTTATGGTGAAATTATGTTTTTTCCACATCTGAATTATCGCCTCAAGAGTATTCACTGGAACATTAAGTAGTTATAAATTCTTTTGTAATCAATGTATATTTTGCAACAATAAGGCTGCAAAAGTCTTGAGACAGCTCACTGGTTTTAACCATCATGAGATGTTTCTTGTGTGATACATTGGTAATGTCACTTCTTTTTGTAGGCCATCTGTTGAACAGCTGATATTATTTTTCACTAAGTGGCAAGTTGATTTCTAAATACTGATAGATTTCAGCTGGTGTCATGCTTTCCCATGGCTTTTTGCACCTCTTTCTCTTAATGTTTTCAATACTCTGTGTCATTTCTCATTATTACATATAACTTAATTTATGGACATCTATAGTTTGCCTGTGTTGATTTGATTGGTTGTTACCGACATCTGGTATTAAATTGCTGTCAACAGTCCCTTTAGAAATTTACGTACTTAGAAAATTGGTGACGTGTTCAATACTTATTTCTCTGGCTGTAAGTGTCAAGGTCTAAAATAACCCATCTCATCATAGCATGGCAAACCCACTAACATAGAATATACATATCACATACTCTGTAAAGTGCAAAGAGCGAAAAAACTAAATCTGTGCAATTTATGGTATGCAGCTCCAAAATAATAAGTAAAACAAATAGAGTAATAAATAAAATATCAATAAATATAAATAATGATTAATATTACCAATGTGATTATGGTAATACAAGGATAATGAAGAGGAGAATGAGGGCGAATGTGACTTCCTCAAGGGTCACTTCTGTGTTCGGTGTCATTATGCACTTGTAAGGCTGGCTTCACACCACAATTTTTGCCTGTCAGGGTGGATCCTGTTTTTTGCAGGATCACCCTGACAGAACCTGACAGGACAGGATGTGTAGAAAAGTGTGTCCAAATATGGTCCCAGATCCTGTTTTCTGCAGGATTCGCTTTCAATACTGTCCATTGTGCTGACGTCTGCCTGTGTCTGTTCTGCCGCTGTCCATGGTGCTGAATTCACAGCTGGTTCTAGAAGTACTGCTGTCCATGGTGCTGAAGTTTAGACGGCAGGATTTCTGAGCATGCCCTGTGCTTAAAATCAGATTCGGAAAACTATCCGATTTTTTAACGGATCCGTTTCTGTCCGGTTTTCTCCGATTTTTTCACCAGAGTCAAAAAATGCTGCAGGCTGCGATTTTGGGGACGGTGAAAAACCAGACAAAAACGAATCTGGCACAGAACATACAAAACCTGATGGCCAAAGAGGACCAATCTGGCACCATAGAAATACATGGGAGTCAAAACCGGATCAGGTTCGGTTCAAACCTGACACAACCTGATCCCAAAAACAGTGGTGTGAAGCTAGTCTAAGGCCGGCTTCAGACTGCGTGTCTGATCCGATCCGTAGCTGTCCGCTTCAAGCAGACAGCTGTGGACCGGATCAGCACACAGGACCGGGGATCTGTTATGCCCTCCGATCCTGTGTGCATCCGCACGCAGTTCCCGATGCTGATTAGTCAGGACCGCGGGCGCCGCGGTCCTGACCTGTCAGCGGCTGCAGCTGCGTGCGGCTGCACACAGGATCGGAGGGCATAACAGACCCCCGGTCCTGTGTGCTGATCCGGTCCACAGCTGTCTGCTTGAAGCGGACAGCTACGGATCGGATCAGACACGCAGTCTGAAGCCGGCCTAAGACTTATTTGGTATAGGGTTTTTCTTTCTAAATTCAATAAAAAATCCATATTGGTCATTAGAAAACTGAGTTACAATTATTTTAGCTACAATTAATTCAATTGTTGCTTATCAGCATTTATATACATATAGAAAGGAATATCACACCCATTTTAAATAAACATAGAATAGATTGGCTGTTTTAATATTCGTAACAAGTCTGATAGCTGTATTTGCTTTTGATAGTGCTGTATCTATGAAAGGCTTTTTTTCTAGTGCTAGCAGGTCACATGAGAAAAACAAATATATTTTGCAGCCAATTACTATACCTAGCCAATGGAGATGTTTTCAGTGATTCTTGGGTGGTGGACATTCCCTTATGGCGGGTTTACATGCCGCGATATCGGCGTCCAACTCCGACCCAACTCCGACAAAAAGTCACGTGGGTCGCGAGTTGGACCCGATATCGTTTGCGCGTTGTACAGTTTGAGCGTACAACGCAATGCTGGAACGATGCCAAAACGATATCGGGGTTGAATAGCTGAGCTATTCAACTCCCCGATATCGCATGGCCGTTGTAGCAGCATCGCAGCGTGTGACAGCCCAACTCCGATCTGTACGCCGACGCTACCCATTAACTCCCATGTTAAATGGTCGTTAATGGGTTGGTGGGCGTACACATCGGATGGACGTTGTTTCCCGATATCGCAGCGTGTAAACCGCCGATGCGATATCGGGAAAAGGGCTGAAAAAATGCACGCTCCCGCGCAATTGCCTCCGATATCGCCGCGATATCGGGACGTGTAACCCCACCATTAGAGAATTACCGCACTGCCTATAAGGCAGCTTGTTCAGATCAGGAGGTCCAGCATTTTGGCCAGATCTTGCAATCCAATCACAGTCCACGTTTCATGGATGTATGAAACTGGTGTTAATTGTAAAGGTTAATTTCATTGATGTATAAAATATAAAAATAGAATAACTAAAACACTGTATACTTGGAAATGAAAATCCTTAATTTGTCCTTGTATAAGTGGTTAGGCAGCATAAGTCCAAATTATAGACTTGTAAGCACAGGTACTAACCAAGCTCCAGAAAAATAGTGTATTCCAATGTAAAATCAAAGCTTTCTAGAAAGTAGTACTATGGTATACATGCATTGGTATACCTCAGTTTTTTTCTTTGAGGATTCTCATGGAATAAACTGTAAAAATGGAATTCACAAGGAGGTACAATATGGTAATTCGGCAGACTATGGGGATCACATTAAAAATCTTCGCTGTCTCTTTCGTCTTTTTGTGGCAGCTTTAGCACCAGCATCATCAGCATTTTTTTTTATTGTATTTTTAACTAGTGAGTGGCTTCCATTGGAAGCAGCCTGAATAATGGTCAGGGGGTTTCTGTTAGCATGGCGATCGACATCTGAGTTAGTTAAAAGAAGCTCAAACAGACTGGTCATATGAGCAGTAAGTCGTTTTGACATTGCAGTGTATATGTTCATTCATTTGTTAGGTTTTTAACGCTTTCTCAGGTGGGTTCCGGATGGAATCTGCCTCAAAAAGATATTGTTTGCACATACACTTAGGCAACATTCACACTGTGCGTTTTTGATCTGTTTTTAGTCATCAGTTTTTGCAACCAAAACCAGGAGTGGAACAATCAGAGGAAAAGTATAATAGAAACACATCACCACTTCTGTATTTATCACCACTCCTGGTTTTGACTCCAAAACCTGATAAGTAAAAGCAAACCAAAAATGCACAGTGTGAATGTAGTCTTAGACTATTTGGATCATTCATTCATGTACACAACCAAAGTAGTGCCCAATTGGGATTTGAAAACCTTTACTCCTCATACGTACATGGTTTTCACACAAGTGTTCTATTTTTGTTTTTCAAGGATAGTACATTCAGAGATTATAGTCTATGTGGTTGTTTACACTGTTTGAGAAAAAAAACAAGCATTTGAAAGAGGATTTATGGTGAGTTTACAATAATTAGCACCATTAAGGCTAGCTTCACACAATGGTTTTTGTCTGACTGGATCCTGTTTTTTGCAGGATCCACCGGACAGAACCTGACAGCACAGAATGTGCAGAAAGTGTGGGCTAATATGCCTCAGATCCTGATCCTGTTTTTTGCAGGATTCATTTTCTGCTGCTGTCCATGGTCCTGAAGTCTGCCTGTGTCTGCTCTGCAGCTGTCCATGGTGCTGAATTCACAGCCTGTGGATGAAATACTGCTGTCCATGGTGCAGAAGTTAGAATGCCAGGATTTCTAAGCATGCTCTGTGCAAAAAAATGGATCTTGGAAATTATACGATTTTTTCACGTATCCGGCACCATAGACTCCCATTATATGGGAACCAGATTGCGCTGGATCCGGTTCTGTCCGGTTTTGTCCGATTTTTGCACCGGAGACAAAAAATTATGCAAGCTACGATTTTGGGGAAGGTGAAAAACCTTACAAAACTGGATCAGGCACAGAATACACAAAACCTGATGACCAAATGGGACCAATACGGCACCATAGGGATACATGGGAGGCAAAACCAGATCAGGTTCTGTCTGGTTCAAACCGGACAGAACCTGATGCACAAAACCATGGTGTGAATCTAGCCTCAGACAAGTAAATCACTGCAAGTTTAAAAGGATTACTTGGTTTACTAGGATAACCCCTTCTGATGCCTCATGTCTCCCCCAGGTAAAATAAAAGAGTCTGTACTCACCTCCTGTGCTATCGCTGTTCCAACTGTGTCGGTAATTGCAGTTTCAAGGCTCATGTGACATTATGACGTCATGTGAGAACCATGTCCAATCACTACGGCTTCTGTCTTCCTGCCTTCAGACCAAATTAGCTAAAGGGAACCTGTCACCCCAATGGGCATTTTAAACTTTGCCCACCAGCATTACCATAATGTAAATGGGGTTCTTGTAACCCCTCTATGAGCCCAGACATCCTCTCATACCTAAGAAATCAACTTTTATTCTCTGTCGCCCTACATCCTATTAGGTCCAGGAGGTATGCTGTCTGGTCCCGGTGTATAAGGTGCTCGCTGCCCCTTGCCAGCAAAACCCGCCTTGCAATTTGAAAATTCCCACCCCTCCTGTGGATGGCACTCTGAGTGACAGGTGCACTTGTGCCTGCGAAGTGGAGGCGCTGAAGCAAGTGACCGTACTCCTCTATTGAAGATAGTGCTAAGTTCTCATGAAATTTGTGAAGTCTCGCAAGACTTAGGCACTTCAATGGAGGAGCACGGTGACCCGCTCCTCTGTGCAGGTGTGAGTATGCCTGTCACTCAGCACGCCGTCCACAGGAGGGGCAGGAATTTTCAAATTTCAAGGCGTGTTTTGCTGGCAAGGGGCGGTGAGCACCTTATACACCGGGACCAAAGAGTATAACTCCTGGACCTAATGGGATGCAGAGCGACAGAGATAAAAGTTGATTTCTCAGGTATAAGGGGGACATCTGAACACATAAAGGGGTTACAAGAACCCCATTTACATTATGTTAATGCTGATGGGGACAGTTTAAAATGCCCAAAGGGGATGACAGGTTCCCTTTAATCAACAGGAAGTGACTCTGCAGCAACCACCCACTTCCTATCAATTGCTTATTTGGTCCAAAGGCGCGGAGAGATAAGCCACCGGTGAGTGGACGTGGGGCTTGCATAACATCATAATGTCACATGAGCCCCAGATCTGCATTACCGACACCACTGGAACTGCATTAGCATGGAAGGTGTGTACAGGTGTGGTTTTTTTTTTACCTTGGGGAGACATGTAGAAGCAGAGGGGGTTGTCCTAGTAGTGGACAACTTTTTAAAGGCCTTTTTATGAGGACCAATGCAAATTTTCTATATTAAAAATAGTGCATGGATATAAAGATATTTATACTTTATCATTAGTATGGTGCCCTATGACTAATATTGCTTGTCTTGTGGGTCTTTCTATGTAACTTTGGTGGTTGAGCATGCAATCTAATAGTAAAAAGACAGGGATAGTACATATACAGAGCCGCTTGCATGGATGAATCTAATTTTACTGCCATGTGCAGCTGCCATGCAAAAGACAAATGGCCAAGCAAGTGCAGTGAATCTGTCTTGAATCTACATGCGGCACGGAAACTAGATTTCTCCATCCTGACCATTTTTGTACGGTTTGTATGAATACTCTTCTATGGTCTAATTAATGATCCAATGAAAGGGTCTCATTTTGTTCATTACTATTCTGCCACTTGGGTGCGTATGTTTCTTGTGTAAGTCATCCAGCTGTGCAGCCAGGTGTGACTTCATGAGTTCCCTGCATTTCATATTAATGACACAGAGGTTACATTGCTGCACCTTCAATCAGGTGCACATTTTATTTTGCTAGGAGTGGAGATGTTAAATGTTTGCTTACTGAGAAGCAAAATATGCATTGGAGAGTCGAGACAAGAATCTGGGTGTACAATTTCATTCACGAAACTTGCTGAGCAGGTTTCTGCAAAAAGTATTCTTTACACAGACAAAAGGAGAAATCAATGGAAAAGTGACTTAAAAGTTATAGGGTGGAACGTTTTATCTGTAATGCTCAGTTTCCTGAGGTGTGTAGCTTATTCTTCCCATGCTATGACCACATCAGCAATTCTACTTTAGATAATGAGCGATGATAAATAATAAAATAGGTGAAATAGGATAAGGGAGTTTGAGTATTCATTATACAATGTTAACCGATCACTAAGCTTGAAATGGAAGCAATCTTGTATGGACAACACCCTTTCTTCCATGCCTTTATTTCTCACACCCTAAAATACAGACATATTACAAGTTTGCTCTTTGAGGAGAGCCTAATGTTTGTATTTTGTCTGCCTATTTAATAGTCATGATACAACTTTGTAGCAAAGAACTAAGAAGCTTTTAAAACTTTCTCTTACATGGAGTTTCTATAGACTATTGTATTTATATTTAGGGTACCGTCACACCTGGCGATGTTGGCGACAATTTTTTAGGCGATGCTGGGGCATGGCCTATTGCCGCCAACATCGCCAATGCGTCGCCTATTGTGAATGGGCGAGGGCGACGCATTTGAGTAGTCGCCTGGTTTCAGAGCAGCGCTGTGAAACCAGGCGGCCACTCTGGGGCGATGTGTACATGTAAATGGGGGACGGCGATCTGCCAGGCGATGGGAGCCATGGGCTCCCATGTTAAGGCATCACCGCTGGGGTTTTTAGACACCCCAGCGGCGCCGACGCCTGTCAGATCGCTGGTGTGTCGCCGGAGGTGTCGCCGCATTTAAACATGTGACGGTGACGCTGGCATGGCGCCAAAAACATGCGCGCTCCCGCCCGTCGCCGCCGATGTCACCTAGTGTGATGTGGCCCTTAGGGTCTTGCATTCACTTTATGTAGAATGTTAATTGGGAGAGTAGCATAAATATATAAAGACCTTCAACCACAAAGCACCTGGCCAAATGATGACTCTGCTCAGAGAAGTGTATAGGGATCTACTGTTTCTTTTGATGTCTCCATTGGCAAACAATGTCATCTATAGTTTTTTTCTGTATGAATCTGATGAAAGAAGTAATTTGCTTTTAAAATACATAGGGTTTGCAAATTAGTCATCTTCCATGAAGAAGATCTTGATCTTCAGACAACTGTTTTGAGAATTCAGGGTTAGAGGACTCTGATGGAGGTTTAGTTAAATTCAGGTTTTGATGAATATCCAAAGTCACGTGGCAAGTCTTTTTTCAGGGTTGACATTCATATAGTGTTTCAACCTCCGATAGGTGGCATTATTGAGACAGCTTCATAAAAGAGAACTAAATAGATTTCTTTTTTCACATGCAGCAGTGCATGAAGTCTAAAAATGGTCCCCTACCTTCATAGATTGTAGCATTGTTAAAAATACCAAATTCTTAAAGTATGTTGCATAACAGACATAGAGGCCTTTGACACACATCTATCTAAAGCAGGGGTAGACAGGCCTCGAGAGCGCAAACAGTGCAGTTTTTCAGGATTTTCTTAGAAATGCACAGGGGTGGAATCATCACCAGTGCGGGTGATTCAGTTATCACCTTTGCAATAGCACGGAAATCCTGAAAACCTGCACTGTTAGCGGCTCTCGAGGCCTTGAGTTCCGTACCCCTGATCTATGACAAAAAAAGAGGGGGGGGACAAGAGGCGCAATAGTGCCCTTATCACTAGACACTAGCTTGTGCTAAGGTGAGAAATAGTGAACCACTCACCTATTCCAGTTGTGAGACCCACAACTGGTTTGTAGACCTGTTTGGATAAATATCCTGATGGCTGCTGCTGGACTTCCACCGGTCTCACGCACGTGAAGACGAAACCAGAAGCTTAGGGAAGAGAGGTGTACCACAGTCCGCGCTGCCAGGGTCACTCACATCAAAGAAAATGAGTAGACGATGTCCAGTTCAATCCTGCTTTATTCTCCTACGCGTTTCAGTGCCTTCCTGGCACCTTCATCAGGGATCAACCCTGATGAAGGTGCCAGGAAGGCACTGAAACGCGTAGGAGAATAAAGAAGGATTGAACTGGACATCGTCTACTTGTGTTCTTTGATGTGAGTGACCCAGGCAGCGCGGACTGTGGTACACCTCTCTTCCCTAAGCTTCTACCCCTGATCTAAACACTTCTACTGCAACATGTATAGGGTAGTTTATAACTTTCCCGTTATACATCTACCTTTTCGTAAGTGAATCCTACTTGATTCCGTACATGCTTAGATCCCATTTTCCATGATGACCCCAAGCAAGTTGATGCTAAGTTGTCCACACCTTTTACAATACATAAACCTGGATTTAGGACATGACTAGGAGACCCACCCGGAGATATACCTGCCATATATAATAAATTTGCTTAAAATGCATTGCCAATATTACATTTGAAATTAGATTGATTCTATAGGTAGCCAGCACTCAACACATTAGCATGCTTTATATCAAATTACAGCATTACAGTATATCAAATTATCCCAGACAAATAGTTCAGTTTGAATGAGATAAAAAAGGGACATACTGTAATAGTATTTTGCAATATAGCAGCTTTTAGTCCAACTCAACATGACTTGCTGCCTAATATAGTCAGCATACAGGCGGAAACAATCAGCAGGGACTTTAGTGACGTCATGTGGACAGGGGATAGGCTCCTTTATCCTCCTGTTGGCTGAACATGCTCCTTTCCATTCTGCATTGAAATTTTACCAAAAAGCATGATAGGTCTAAGGTCAACCCAGACATCTACTTAGTGCTCTTTGGAATTTACTTTGTATGTAGTGGGCTATGAATTACAACTTTAGGCTCTCTCCATAAGGTTGAGAGCAAGTTCCCAGACCTTGTCTTAGCCCACTCACTCTGCCAGATCAGAATATCCCACACACTACACTGATGAGGGGCAGGTACCCCGAAACGCAGCGTCTGTAGTTTGGGGTTCTGATCTGGCACAAATCCCTTAGTCATATTAAAAGCTTGTAGGAAAGCGATTATGACTTTGAGGAAGCTGCTTAAATGTGGCATGGGAGTTTCTCAACTTCCTTAGTGAAGTGCAAATATAAAAACTTTAGGCTAGGTTCACATGGGATGAATTTGACCCCAGTGCTAAAATTCGTGTGCAACCCAACCACAATTAGTGCACTTTTTTATTTAGCTCTGATTTCCACCACACACTTCACATGCATCAGAAAATTTGTGTGCAAATGTCTGGCTTCAAAAGTAAGCACCAAGCTTCTTACTTCAGCAAATCTCAGTCATGGGACTAATCCATGGCAGTACAAACTGCAAAACCATTGCAGCCTGGACTTCTTCCAAAGAAATTACGAATCAGATTGATCTGTTATGTGGAAATATGCTCTTAATAGGTAATGTAATAGTTGGATAAAGTGAATTTTAATCCTCTATGATACAACCGTATAAAGTGTTATATCTTATTTCAGAGAATATACATGTACAACGAAAAATACAAAGGAAATTTAGAACAAACAAAAGGTTGAATAGAGCACTCCTGCAATCCATGTGTACACACCTGCCTAAACTGGTTGTATATAAATTGAGGAAAGAACATAAGATTTAAGCCAAATCTTGTCTTCTGCATAGTATCATTATAAACAACTTCACATTAGGAAATGCCGAGTTGGTACAGACGTTTCAGTAGCCATGTGAAGTTAATGATTCTGTAAATCTGTATCTAATACTGTATTCACAATTGCATATACTGTTGAGGTTGTATATACTTATGTGAATAAGGAATCAGCGCTGTTCACACTCAGGTCAAATTCCTTTTACTGTGCAATATAAAGTGTCTTTATCTATTGCTCTGTTTACTTCCCTAGTTTAAAATGTCTTAAGTGTTTTTACATTTGAATCCTATATACTTCAAGCTTGAGAAAATACATATATATATAAACATTCAACTTTGCATAAGGGTGACGAGAGAGGACTATGGCAATTTCTACTTTATACCAGCAAGTCCATACTTACTTTGCAATGCAAACACAGTAGTACATATACATCTTTAAGAAATAACTTGAGATCCGAGATAGATGTAGTAAAAGTCAGAAAAATCTCAATTATTAGGATTCTATATCTTGTAAGATTCACAGTCCCACAATATAAAGTGTTAAAGGCTGGAGTCCTACCTGTAAGACAGAGGTAAGAGACGGTCCTAATAGACTTGAATCTAGTAGTATAGCACAGTCACAGCACTGTGGCTTCTTCAGATCATTCCTAGGTGTGGCCAAGGAAATACCTGAACAGGTTATATCGTGTTAAGAAGCCTAAAGCAGATGATTGGTCCACAGGGAAAGTAGAAAACCTACAATTTATGTAATCCTCTAGAGATAATTCATAGATATATTTCACTATAGTCACGCTGCCAAGAAAATAAATTAAGTAATGTATAAATTAGTAACTGTTCCTAATGAAGATGCTCTATAATTTGTTCTTGGCTTTAAAAAAGCATAAGGCATCTGTAGTTCATTTCACACATACAAACTTTGACAAATTCTCATAGAATTTACACAAAAGTAAAGTGATTATCGATTTTTCCATTTTTATACACCTTATACATGTAGTTAAAGTTTTAGGGCTGAAATTTAGCAAAATTGCTTCAGAACCATAATATGCACATAATGAACATGACGTTGGGCAGCACTACCTCAAACATTGAATGGCCTGGTACAGTAGATATTTCAAATTAGATGATCATAGGGTTGAACTGGGGTTTCTGGGGCCCACAGGAGGACTCCAAGGGCCCACCCTTCAGCTACATGCAAATATCTGTTAGACATTGTCCCCTTCATAGTGAAGTATCAACTGTAAAACACAGAAGGCTCCTGCACATCTACTGTGCGCTCAACATAACTGCAATGTACAACTACGGTCTTTTGCTTTAAAGGGATCCTGTCACCCCCAAATCGCCTCCTAAGCTATTAAAACATGTCCCTGCAGCCTCCCATCAGTAATCCCACACTTATTTTTGCTAATAAATGCACCCTGTGAAAGTGAAGAAAAACGTTATAGCACTTACTCATTAGTGATGATAATGAGTATAGTGGCTATTCTTTAGTCACCCAGGTGGGCCCATGTCATCATGATAGCATGCCTTAATAGGCGTGATCTGCAAGGCATAATGTTATCAGCGCCTCCCGCACTCCTCAGCGCTGGCAAGGCTGTAATGGGGCTCTAATGACGCGAATCGCGTCATTTCCGGTATCGGGTGACATCAGTACACCCACGCCACATGCGCAGTGTGGGGCTTGAAGCCCGCAGAGCGGCGTGGGTGTACTGATGTCACCCGATACCGGAAATGACGCGATTCGCGTCATTAGAGCCCCATTACAGCCTTGCCAGCGCTGCTATCATGACGACATGGGCCCGCCTGGGTGACTAAAGAATAGTCACTACTCATTATCATCACTAACGAGTAAGTGATATAACGTTTTTCTTCACTTTCACTGGATGCATTTATTAGCAAAAAGGAGTGTGGGATTACTGATGGGAGGCTGCAGGGACATGTTTTAATAGCTTAGGAAGCGATTTGGGGGTGACAGGATCCCTTTTTTAAAGATTCTTTGCTGAAAACAAGCTATCACTGATACACAGATCAGATAGGTGATAACTTATTGTTATTATTAGAGGAATTCAACCATTGTAAACCAAACCAATTGGAAGAATGGGAACTTTTATCCTGACAGAGCACCTTTATCCCGATTTCAAATGCAGCAGAGGTCAGATATATGATGTCGGCTCCATTAATCCTCTTTGGGGCTGCCAGCAAAAAGCTAAATGCAGTGATCACAGTCACTGAGGGAATAAATGGATCATTGGTCGAGTATAACATGATCTCCAATCTAATGGGGATAAAATAACGTATCACTTATCCATATGTCACGTTCACAAATTGAGTATATAGTGGGTTTTTACCTCAACATGTGTAAACCAATACCAGGAATGGAACAATCAGAGGAAAAGTATAATAGAAACACATCACCCCCTCTGCATTTTCCACTCACTCCTGGTTAAAGCTTACAAATACTGAGGTAAAAAACTGACCAAATACTGAATATGTGAACATAACATTAGAAGACGTGATTACTTGTTTTCACTGGAGAACCTCTGTAAGTGCATATTTGCTATTGTGTAAAAGTCAAAGGACAGGTAGGGGTTAAACTTCCAAATATTTGACTTCTATAGGAAATAATGTTTAATTTATTGATATCATAACAAACAAATAATCTCCATACGCAACACAATCAACTATACCAAGACTAATAATATCACATGCACGGGAGAAATGCTGCCACTTACCACCACATAATGACCAAATAGTACCTCATACAAGAAATAAATACCGCCACACAATGAGCAGACCACATATTACGACCACATAGTGACCAAATAGTATTACCTACAAAGGAGAAATATGATCACACTGTGACCAGACCACATATTACTATTACATAGAGACTGAATAATACCACATGCATGAGAGAAATACCACCACATCATGACAAGACCCCATATTACCACCACATAGGGACCAAATAATACCACATACAAGGGAGAAATACTGTCCCACTATGACCAGAAAACATATTACATAGTGATCAGTATTGTAGTATTCAGTCACTAATAAAAATCACAATACTAATAACACTAATATTACGATTAGTGACATTATACACAGGATCTTTATATATAGTGTATAATGTAAGTGTACAGTTATACCATGACTTATCAGTGATGTCTGTAGGTGAAGTAATTCTTTTTTGCATTTTTTTTCAATTTGTCTCCACAGAAAATAACACACAGACACCTATAACTGATCGCTTCTAGAGCACATTTACCACTTTCTCTCTGATTTCTACACTAGGTCAGATGACGAAAAAAATAAGATAGTGCCATCCTGCACAGTAAAAGACCTCCATCCTAGTAACCTGAAAACAGTATCCTCAAAGGCAAAATATATTACAGCTGTAATAATGTGCCCTAATTGGCCCCTACACAAATTATGCCACACTAATTGCCACCAAAAACTAATGTATGTTCCTCAATCTATTCCCCGAACAGTAATTATGCTGCCATCCCGGCCCCTTCCAGAATGATGACACTGACACTAAGAGTACAAGATAATGATGCTGAGAATTGGTTTAAAGAATAGTGGCGCTGAATCCCTGGGTGCGGGATAATGATGCTGACACTTGGGGTACAGGATAGTGACAATGACATAGAAAAAGAGAGAAAAGAGGTATGTAAAGTAACAAGTGATACAACCTTAACGTGAAAATCTATTATATAAAGTTGAGTGTATGTATGTGTGTATGTGTGTACGTACAGCATGTCCACTAAAGAAATTTGCACCCAGAATGCCAGTCGAAAACCAAGGGGGCCTGCCTAGCACCATGCCGACTCCACCCAGAGAAGTGATTGATTGTCAGAAGGGTGGGGTGCAAAAAAGGATGAAAGCCAGACGACGAAGGGGCAAAGTGGTTGTGTTGCGAGCAGCAGAGAGAAAATGGCGGCAATGGGTCGTTCGTTAAAACCTGGTAGAAGAGGAGACCGCGGAAGGCAGATGTGTTCCCAAAGAGGAGGTGGGGAGCCAGGATCGGTCTTTACCAGTAGACCCAGACTTTTGGGGTGCTTCATTGAAGGACTCAGTTCTCCAACTTAACCAAGCTCAAGGCCGTTTATTCAAGGCCTGGAAAGAAAACGTGCAGATGCAGGTGGCAGCGAGAGCCGTACCCCTGAAAAGGTTTAAATTGCCTGAGCCCGCACCAGTAAAGCCACAGCCGACCATCCGAGATGCTGCTACACAGGTGGAACCAGATGCTGTGATGGTGCCCAGCTAGCCTCTGAAGGCTCTTGACCTACCATCCAGGTTGGGAGTCACGGAGAGCGACCCAGACGAAGAAGAACCCAAGGGTGCTCCAGCGAAACCGGTGAAGGCCGCGGTCGGGCCAATCCACTGGGTGCAGGAGGAGATGGCTGAGCTCAAGGCTGCAGGCCAAGTGAAGTAAGCCGAGGTGTGAGGAAAGACCTTAGATCGACCCAAGAGAAGACTATTGGCAATAGAGGCAGCGTGAAGAAGAACAAGATGCCGGCGATGCCAGGAGAGATGGTTGTCCGAGGAGGAGGCGAACCTGCAGGAGAAGGAGTGCGCCGGGAGAACTCCCACTTCAGACCCGAAGCAAAACCACTACGAAGAGGTGGTTAACTTTCACCTGGTTAACGGGTGGGGTTTTGTGAAAGAACAAGGCTTCAAGGAGGAGATCTTCATAAGCAGGAGTGATGTGGAGAGTTAATTGCCAAAAGGACACCCGGGAAGGGATCTTTATCCAGGTGACAAGGTGAGCTACACATGCCACTTAGGACATAGGGGATGGTATGCCTTGAAGGTATACAAGTTGCATTCTCCCCGTCTTGCACCTGAACTTGAATAACTTGACTAAGTGAACTGCAGAAAGTAAGCAGAATGTACAAAGTTTTGTTGTATACCTGATAATGTGTAGTTAGATATACCTTGTGTGTAGTTAGGTACCTGTTATTTTGCTAGAAAGTTTATAGTAATTACCGCAGATTTGAAAAAGGACAATCATGGACGGTCTGAACAGCTGCACTTGTCTTATCAGTGTAAAGTGCCTTGCTGAAGGATGTAATGGACACTGTTTTACATGTGTGAGACAGTGCGGGGGATCATATGCGAGGGGCGCTATGTCTCCCCCAGAATGCGCACTGTCACGTATTGAGCCCGGTATAGGGTGTGAGAGAAAGGGACGGTCCGCTCCCTCCTCTCCGGGTCTTGCAAGGTCCCGGAAGTAGACACGGAGTTAAAAGCCTGGTCAGGAGGCAGGGCGGGGTTCCCTGTACACAGATTTGTGCCTTGGCTGCAGCAGCAGCAGATATACAGAAAGGAGAGGTCTAGAGTTCCAGGAGGCCGTGTGCTAGACTAACATGGCCTAGCCCAGGAGGGCTGGAGGAACTCGGGGTGACCCATAACGGAGGCCTTTGGCCTGAAAGGACCCGGGTACGTTATATGAACTGTGTCTTGTGTACCCGGCTGTGACCCGGATTCCGGCAGACTGTGCCACCGCTGTGTGTGTATCAGCAATAAACACCGGGTCCTGTTTGAATCAATACCGGGCTCCACGTGTTTCCTGACTTGCAATCCAGGCGCTGCCCCACATATGGTGGAGAATGCGGGCAACTGCCGGCCCGGTGAAAATGACTGTTTCATGAGGCTAATGAGCGGCGCCTAAGTGAGAGGAGCAGCAGTCAGTATAGCCGCCAGTCTCTTGCGGGGTGCCCGGCATTGCATGTCCATACTTAAGCCGGCCACGCTACAGTTCAGGCCTGCCGCTGATATGGAGGAAATCCTAAGGCAGCTGGTGCTTACCCAGCAGCGGCAACAAGAACAGCAGCAGCGACACGAGGAGCAGCAGCTCCGACAGCAGGAGCAGCAGCTCCGACAGCAGGAGCAGCAACAGCGACAGCAGGAGCAGCAGCTCCGACAGCAGGAGCAGCAACAGCGACAGCAGGAGCAGCAGCAGTTGCGACAACAGGAGCAGTTTCTACAACAGCAGAAAACGAATGAACTTCTCCTGCAGCACATCGTGGCCCTACGAGACCCGCCAGCAGTGCCTTCCCCGGAACGGCGTGAGGCCCGGGACCGGGTCCGGTCGGCCCTGCGGAAGCTGAGTCCGGAGGACGACGTAGAAGCCTTCCTCACCGTCTACGAGCGCACTGCAGAGCGAGAAGGCCTCCCGCCGGCTCAGTGGGCTGAAGTCGTCGCGCCATTCTTGATCGGCGACGCCCAGAAGGCCTACACCGACCTCAGTTGGGAGGATGCACAGGACTACGCCAAACTCAAAGGTGAGATCCTTGCGAGACTGGGAGTCAACACTTATGTTCGAGCTCAACGGGTGTTTTCCTGGTCCTATGTGGAGTCCAAGCAGGCTCGCTCCCAGGCGTATGACTTATTGCAGTTGGTGAAACGGTGGCTCCAGCCTGAGAGCTTAACTCCGGGACAGATGGTGGAAAGGGTGGTGGTCGACCGGCTGGTTCGGACTCTGCCGGTTGCGATACAGCGTTGGGTGGGGCAAGGGGACCCGGGTACCTTGGACCAGGTGGTTAGCTTGATAGAGCGATATACAGCCACCGAGGAGTTCATACGGGACTCTGCCCCACTGCGGCAGTTACGCCGGCCTCCGGAGCCGGGTAGAGGTATGCGTTCATCTACAGGGGACTCTCCTAAAAACGTACCCGCTGAGAGGATACCCCAGAATGGGGCTGGCAAGAAACCAGGCTCCCCAAGAAGGAGCTTCCGACCCGGCGCTGGCACCGCTACGTGGTGCTGGCGGTGCAAAGGGCCGGGACATGTGGCTACCTATTGCCCACTAACAGCGGACCCCATGGACTGTGGGTTCACCCGCCGGCTCTCGATGTATGCCAGCCCCGTGTTCACCGCAGATGTAGTGGTTCCCCTAACGGCACCACATCTGTGTCCAGTGCTCGTTAATGGACACAGAGCAGAAGCTCTCTTGGACTCTGGCAGTTGGGTGACGCTGGTTCGTGCGTCCTTAATCCCCGGGTTGCAACTCACTGGGGGATTGGTCGGGGTCCGGTGTATTCACGGGGACCTACGCGAGTATCCGACCACGGAAGTGACTCTATCCACTCCCTGTGGAGAGGTGACTCACGTGGTCGGAGTGGTAAAGTCTCTACCCTACGGGACGGTGCTGGGAAGAGACTTACTGTTGTTTTGGTCCTTATGGGAAAGGAGGAGCAACCCTGCTCTGAAGCCAGGGAACCCGGGTGCTGAGCCCGACGACCCTGAGACCGGGACACCTGCCGTAGGGGTCGCCAACATAGGGCTAGAGTGTCACCCGATAGGTTCCCGCTAGACGTCTTGGCAGGGGAGGTCGAGGAGACCCCACCGCTTCCAGAGTTGGAAGTATCCCGGGGAGCGTTTGGGACAGCCCAGCTACAGGATCCCACACTGACCCGGGCCCGAGAAAGGGTAACTGAAATAAACGGGGTAGCTCAGCATCCGGGGGCAGAGAACGTATTTCCACGCATGGTGCTTAACCAAGAGTTACTCTATAGGGTGGACAAAATCCGGGATGAGGTTGTGGACCAACTGGTAGTACCGCAGCCACACCGCCGGGCGGTCCTAGAGATGGCCCACTCCCACCTGCTAGGGGGCCACCTTGGGGCTAAAAAAACGCAAGAACGCATCTTGCGAAGGTTCTTTTGGCCGGGCGTGTATGCGGATGTCCAGAGGTACTGTGACTCCTGCCCGGAATGTCAGCTGACCACACCCATTGCCACCTTCCGTAGTCCATTGGTACCTCTACCCGTTATAGAGCAACCTTTTGAACGGATCGCAATGGATTTGGTGGGGCCTATAGTGAAATCAGCACGAGGCCACCAACACATACTCGTGGTTGTCGACTACGCCACCCGGTACCCGGAGGCGATCCCGTTACGCCACCCCACGGCGAAAATAATTGCCCGGGAGCTGTTTGCCATGTTCTGTCGCCTAGGACTACCTAAGGAAATCCTCACAGATCAGGGGACTCCTTTTATGTCCAAAGTGACCCGGGAACTGTGTAAATTGCTCAACATCAAACAGCTGCGCACCTCGGTGTACCATCCCCAGACCGACGGGTTAGTCGAGCGGTTTAACAAAACCCTGAAGTCCATGCTGAAAAAGGTGGTGGTCAAGGATGGAAAGGATTGGGATATGCTATTACCATATCTAATGTTCGCCATCCGGGAGGTACCACAGTCGTCTACGGGGTTTTCCCCCTTTGAACTGTTGTACGGCCGACATCCTAGAGGGCTCTTGGATGTCGCCAAGGAGACGTGGGAACAGGAACCCACTCCCTATAGGAGCGTCATAGACCACGTGGCGAAAATGCAGGACCGGATCACGGCGGTCCGGCCTATTGTGACAGAGCACCTGATGGATGCTCAAGGAGCTCAAAGCCGCATGTATAATACACGGGCCACCGTTAGGACCTTTGAGGTGGGGGACCGGGTATTGGTCTTAGTGCCCACTACGGAAAGCAAGTTATTGGCCAAATGGCAAGGGCCATATGAAATCCGGGAAAAAGTAGGGGAGGTGAATTACAAGGTATACCAGCCCGGGAAAAGGAAACCCGTGCAGCTATACCACGTTAACCTGCTTAAGGCGTGGAAAGACCGGGAGTGCATGATCATGGAGGCATCCGATGCACCCGGGGTCCCTTCCCCTTCGGCCCCCAGGGATACCGAAGGCGTACGAATAAGTGACACCCTCACTAAGGCCCAACGACGGGAAGCTCACAAATTGGTACAGCAGAATCCCGATGTGTTTTCTGACCTGCCCGGGCGTACTTCGGTCATTCAACATGACATTGTCACTGAGCCCCGGGTAAAAGTGCGGGTGAAACCGTACCGGGTACCCGAGGCCCGACGGCAAGCCATCGCGGCCGAAGTGAAACACATGCTTAAGTTAGGGGTGATAGAAGAATCCCGGAGCGAGTGGGCTAGTCCCATCGTGCTCATTCCAAAACCGGACGGATCGCTGCGGTTTTGCAACGATTTCCGGAAGCTGAATGAAGTATCTAAGTTTGATTTATATCCCATGCCCCGGGTGGACGAGCTGATCGAAAGACTGGGGCAAGCCCAGTACTTCACGACGCTCGATCTGACAAAAGGCTACTGGCAAGTGCCGCTGACAAAGTCGGCTAAGGAAAAAAACCGCCTTTGTTACTCCGGAGGGCCTCTATCACTATGTCGTGTTGCCTTTTGGGTTGCATGGAGCCCCGGCTACATTCCAGCGGCTCATGGACATAGTGTTAGAACCCCATCGGAAGTACGCGTCCGCTTACCTGGATGGTATCATCATCTTTAGTCCTGATTGGCATACCCACTTATCCCAGGTACAGGCCATGGTAGATTCGCTCAGGGCCGCCGGCCTGACGGCGAATCCAAAAAAATGTGCCATGGGGCTCGAGGAGGCCCGGTACCTGGGGTATGTGATTGGGCGAGGGGTTATCAAACCCCAAATAAACAAAATCGAGGCCATTCAAAATTGGCCCCGACCAGTGTCTACCAAACAGGTGAGGGCGTTTCTCGGCATTGTTGGGTATTACCGACGTTTCATACCCAACTTTGCTGGACGAACGGCGGCCCTATCCGACCTGTTGAAAGGGAAGAAAACTGCGTTGGTGCGGTGGAATCCCCGAGCAGAGGCAGCCTTTCAGTCCATGAAGTTGGCCTTGTGCGGACAGCCCGTCCTCATCAGTCCTGACTTCAAACGCGCCTTCGTTGTACAAACAGACGCCTCGGAGGTGGGGCTGGGGGCTGTGCTGTCGCAGGAAGTGGACGGAATCGAGCATCCGGTCACTTACTTGAGCCGGAAATTGTCCCCGGCGGAAAAGAATTATAGCGTAGTGGAGAAGGAGTGCTTGGCCGTTAAATGGGCCTTGGAGTCCCTACGTTATTATTTGCTCGGGCGACAGTTCCGGTTAGTTACGGATCACGCTCCCTTGGTCTGGATGCGAAATGCCAAGGAACGGAACGCTCGGGTCACCCGGTGGTTCCTGTCCCTCCAAAACTTCAATTTTACGGTGGAGCATCGGGCTGGCAAGTTGCAGGGTAATGCGGATGCCCTGTCCCGGGCACCCTGTTTGATGGCTGGGGTTCAACCCCACAAGTTTGAACCGAGGGGGGGGGGTGTGTGAGACAGTGCGGGGGATCATATGCGAGGGGCGCTATGTCTCCCCCAAAATGCGCACTGTCACGTATTGAGCCCGGTATAGGGTGTGAGAGAAAGGGACGGTCCGCTCCCTCCGCTCCGGGTCTTGCAAGGTCCCGGAAGTAGACACGGAGTTAAAAGCCTGGTCAGGAGGCAGGGCGGGGTTCCCTGTACACAGATTTGTGCCTTGGCTGCAGCAGCAGCAGATATACAGAAAGGAGAGGTCTAGAGTTCCAGGAGGCCGTGTGCTAGACTAACACGGCCTAGCCCAGGAGGGCTGGAGGAACTCGGGGTGACCCATAACGGAGGCCTTTGGCCTGAAAGGACCCGGGTACGTTATATGAACTGTGTCTTGTGTACCCGGCTGTGACCCGGATTCCGGCAGACTGTGCCACCGCTGTGTGTGTATCAGCAATAAACACCGGGTCCTGTTTGAATCAATACCGGGCTCCACGTGTTTCCTGACTTGCAATCCAGGCGCTGCCCCACACATGGAACTGAAACCCTTTTTGCACTTTTTCCTAGTTTTATATTTTTATATTTATAGGAATGTTTTTGTTATGTAACATTAAAGAACCGTACCTCCTGTAAGGGAAGAAGGACCACTCGTGTTATGTTATTGTTGATGCATGCATATAAAAATATGTTGATTCTGTTACCCAGTCAGGTGGCTCGAGTGCAAGCGAATTTAACCAAGGGGGAATGTGGCGCCCCACAGGTCAGGACGCCATAAAGAGCTACTGCACATAAGCCAGGATGTGATCCTCCAGTAGTCAGAAGGTGGGGAAAGGTAAGGGTGAGTCCTCAACACCGCACAAGCAGACACACTTAGGACCCAGGGGACCCTGCACAAAAAACCCATGGGGAGGGCCCAGTGGAACAACAAGGGTATAGAAGTGTGGGTGGAGAACAACCGAGAGTAGTAGTAGTTTCAGTTTGAGTAACAACAAGAAAACAGGTAGTGTGCAGAGCTGGGAGAAGTCAAGTCAAAAAAGCCTAAGAACCCTATGGGCATCAGCGGAGCTGAGTTGGCCCGTGCGCTCAAATCCAGCCCTGATACCACCAGACGGAGGGGTTGTGGTCAGAAGCAGGGACCAGACCTGAACGCAGCACGGGAGTCTATCACTGAACTGCTGAACCGGAAGCTACGACTTTATAGGAGCTTTAGCTCACACACCTGGTGTATACCCTGAGGCAGCAGCCGGACAATGGTCCGGGGAACAAGGTGCCAGTCACCCACTCATACCCGTGGCTGCAGGATCAGGGCTCTGCATGCAAAGTTGCTTATAACAGTGCTGAGGGAGAGACAGGACCAGTGAGAGGCAGAAGGACAGGCACACCACCGAGAATCTCATACCTGCCATCCCCGTTCTACTAAAGACTGCACAGGCCAGAGCTTATCCAATAGTGTGTAACATCAATGACCTGTTGTACTTGGAGCTTGCTGTGAGTAAACCGGGAACAGAATTGCAGAATGATGTGAGACTGTGTTATTCCTGCGGTGACAGCCTGTGAAGGCCACTGAACAAGGTAACGAGGCCTAAGGTAATCCCTGCCTCCTAGAGACTACTAGTCACTACACCCGCTGCCCTGGGGACCCACTCCGCCTGTGGGGAGCCACTACATCCCAGCAGCTTATCCACCATCCTCAGAGGTCCTGCAGCAGCGGTGGCTCCTCAGAGCCACAAACCACAGGTGGTGTCACAAATAATTCCCTTCCAAACCACCCTTTTCTCTATACGAACCAATGACTCCTTTTACAACTGAACCCAGGGTCTGGGAAGCCGGGTCTCGACCTCTGTGACTCCCCAGAAGTGTTAAACAGCCCGATTCTACATCTTGACACATACAAGATAATATATATGATCCAAGATAGATCTAAGATGTAGACATGGATTTAAGTAGCGCAAAATCTGAAAGACGTAAACTAATTTCCCAGAAAGGGAAGAAAGACGCAATAAAAAAAAAGATTTGCCCAGAGAGCTCAGATTGAAACCTTTATGTATGTATACAAATTTGCATGTGTCACTATAGATATAGAAGCAATTCATCATATTTACAAGGTAAAAACAAAGTCCCTATTAACAAAAACCCATAAGGAATGAGAGGCTTACCATCAAAAATTGGCTGGATTTTTTATTATGATTTTCCCAGGCCTAGAAAGGTAAATAGGCCAAGGAGTGTGGAGTTAGGGTCCCCTGGCTTCGTAAGCCATGACCCTCCATGACCTCTTTACCTTTCCAGGCCTTGTAAAATCCTAATCCGAAATCCAGCAAATCTGGCCCTGATCTGAACAGTTGATAAGTGACTGGACTGAAGCCCCAGCCCGGCATGCCCTTGCCTAAGGCTGGTTTCACACTGCAGTTTTTTCCCAGAACAGGTTCCATCTGGTTTGTGTGCCTAAACTAAGAGAGGAACTTGCAGAGAAAAACTATAATTGAAAGATTGACACCTGTTCTGAGTTTTGGAGACATTCCTGGTTTTGGCACACAAACTGGATGGATACTGATCAGGTAAAAAAACAGCAGTGTGATCCCAGCCTAAGGCAAGTGAGATGACAAGGGCCCACCGGGAGTTTCCCCAATACACGGCAGGCTAGACCAACCCTGAATGACCATGTTGCATCAAAGCATCAATCCAGAAAAGGGAATAGAAACATAATACAGTAGTTTCACCTAGACTTTAATAAGTGAGTGACATATAATTAATATTGATTATACAACTAGTAATAAATATTGCTTTAGTTGGTACAACATTACAGTTGAAAAAATCCTTCATCAGGCTCACCTGTTCTGCCACAACCTCACTATTCTAAATTTTGAACCAATAAATGCATTGTCCTTTGCCAATGGTGCCACATGGATTCAATAAAATTTACTCAAAGGAATGTTTGACACTGAAATATCTGCAATGAATCATTATGACTGCAGATATGCAAATTGAGACAGTGTACTGTACAATGTGCACGAAGGCAGGATTTCCCTCTATTTCTAATGTGACTGAGTGGTAAAATTACCTCAGAATGGATGCAAATCACATACTTGCTGTCATGTTGTCACCCACTAGTGCTGCAAATAGAGGACACATTGCACACTGTTATGATTGGGCAATCTGCAATCACATCAAGTGGACTACTGGAAGGAAGTATTACAATATGTCATGTATCTACACTTTGAATATTCTATGACAATAACACCATATTTATATGTAATATTGAGGCACATGGATTTTTTTAAGTGACTCTGCCTTAAACACTGCTAAATCTATACCTGGAGATCCAAAGTAACAGCAAATAAATATTGTTGCTTAGCATCAAAAAATTTCCCATAGTCAGATGAGTTTCTGGTAACATCACGAGGATCTGGGGAACAACTGTCTGGATGAAATGGGTTATTATGCACATCTCTTGTGATATAAGGCAGTTAAGAGGTTAATGTCAGTACCCTTGTTGTCATTAATAAGTGTGTGCAGATCCCTCAGCTGGATTTATTGGCTGATGGACGCTGGATCTGCACAATTACTCCTGTTTTGCACATCTGCTCATTTAAGGTGTATAACTCTGAGGATATAATTTGGTAAATATAATTTTATTCAAGTTTTTCAATTATGTAACATAAATTACATAGTAAAATAACATTGTGAAATTTTTAAGAAAAAAGAAAGGTACAGTCTTAGGTAAAGCCAAATGTCACATTGATTCACCATCAAGTATTGCCAAGCCGTACTTTGTTTTCTCTCCTTCCATTTTATTTACACTGTATGTTACCCTCCGTCTATTACTGCTGGAGGGAGTTGTCTGTACCAGACACTAAATGCCGTTTTCTGGTTATAGTATTTCACCATTTATCGGTTCATATAACCATATTTTGACGTTCGTCCAGGGGTGTAGAAGTATAGAGAAAAAAAGAGATATGGGGAAGAGAAGAAGGAAGAGGGAAGAGAGTGGGGAGGCTGAAGGATAAAAGAAACTTGGTTATGAGTGTGTAACATGTGAAGCAGCTCCCTGAGATGGCTCCAGGGAGAATGGGGTATTGTGTCCCCGAATGTTCAGGTAAAAAAATCTCCAAAATTAGGAGTGTTTCTGAATAAGACCCATTCAGTCCAGGTAGATACATACATGGGTTGGGACTGGGAAGAGTCAGCCGACAGTTCCTCGTATCTACGAATCTTTTCCATTTCCAAGTACCATTCTGAAATAGAAGGGGGGTCACGTTCCTTCCAATGGCGGGGGATCACGTTGCGAGCTGCGGCTATGCAGAATCGGAGGATATCTCTCTTCTGCACCTTCCAAGAGCCAGGAAGCAGAGACAACAGGGCCATGTCAGGGTTGCCTGCCAGGTTCTTTCCCGTTACCATATTGTAATTACGGAATATCTTAATCCAGAATTCCTGAATCAGTGGGCAGCTCCACCATATATGCAACATAGTTCCCCTCTCACTTCTACATCTCCAGCATAATGGTGAGGTGTCCGGAGAAAATCTATGTATCTTGTCTGGGGTGAGATACCACCTGTACCGCAACTTGAGGCTTTTTTCCATGGCGTCGCCCGAACTTGCTATTTTGCGAGCCATAAGGAAGCTTTTTTCCCAATCCAGATCGGGTATTGTCCTGCCTAGTTCTTCCTCCCACGCCCTCTGGTATCCCGTGTTTAACGCATTTATAGATTTAGACAATGTCCTGTGGATTGCCGAAATCCCTTTCAGTGGAGCCCCGTCGGCTGCAAAAATCTCTTCCATCATGGAGAGCGTCATTGTAGGGGTCCTCGGAATTGCAAGAGATCTCGTATAGGACCTCAATTGCAAGTATTCTCACCATTTGAGTTTGGTTTGTGGGGTAGCCGATTGGAGCGTCTCAAAGGAAGGGAGCTCACCTCTTGTCAAGACCTGACCAATTCTAGTGTCATCTGTTTCGTTCCAACCTAAAATAGTCCGGTTGGACATCCCTGGAGGGAAGGCTGGGTTATGAAAAATTGGGGTCATAGAACTATCGTATTGAGTCTCCTTCAATTCTCTCCTTGCTACCTGCCATGCTTTAAGCGTTTCAGTTGTAAAGTTAGGCAAAGGGCCCAGGGATGGCAAAGCGAGCCATTGTAAACTGCGGAGAGGGACTGAAATGCCTTCCTGCTCCACCCGTACCCACTGCTTGGAGTCTGATCTAAAGTGCCAGTCTATAAGGCGAACCATAATGGCTGCCAGACAATATCTGCGGACATCTGGAAGCCCCGCCCCCCCCTGCTTCTTAGGGGCGACCAAGTTCCTCAGGCTGACCCTTGCCCTTTTACCGTTCCAAATGAAGCGTAAAATCGCTGACCTGATGGTGCGAAAAAATGCTCCGTCAGGCCACACTGGGACTGCCTGGAAGATATAAAGAAATCTCGGGAGAATATCCATTCCCACGACATGGATCCTGCCCAGCCACGACAACTTTAGGGGTCTGTATTTCTCCAATAGAGCCCCTACTTTATGTAACAAGATTTGGTGGTTCAACTGGAAAAGTTTGGACAAGTCGGCCGGGAGACTAACTCCCAGATATACGAGACAATCTGCCCTCCACCGAAAGGGAAAATCCCTTGCAGCCAGGGCTGCTTCAGCCGATGCAGAGAGATGTTCAGCGCCTCTGTCTTCGAATAATTGACTTTAAAATTGCTGAGTCCACCGAATATTTCAAATTCCTGCAGCAAGGAGGGGAAAGTCACAAGAGGCTGAGCAACATACAATAGTACGTCGTCTGCAAAGAGAGCAGTTTTATGATGAACATCTCCCACCACTAGCCCGTGGATGTCGTGATTGTCTCTTATGACCTTTGCCAGGTGTTCCATCACGATCACATACAACAGAGGGGAAAGAGGGCATCCCTGTCTCGTTCCATTTTTAACATGAAACGTTCCTGATAATCCTCCATTTATGCGGACCCTGGCTGAGGGACACGAATAAAGAGAGGAAATCCCGTTCATGAACCTGGCGCCTAGTCCAACATGGATTAGAGCCTCTTTTAGGAATCCCCAGTGGACCCTGTCAAAGGCCTTTTCTGCGTCGATGGAAAGCAGACATAGAGGGGACTTCCACATTCTAGCCTTCTCAATGAGCATACAGGATCTAAGAATGTTGTCCCTCGCCTCACGGCCCTTCACAAAGCCCACTTGGTCGAGGTGGATGATGGATGGGAGTCTCAAAGACAATCTGTCCGCTAGGATTTTTGCAAACAGCTTCACGTCCACATTGATGAGTGAAATAGGTCGGTAGCTTGCCGCCTCACAGGGGTCCTTGTTTGGCTTGGGTAACACACAAATGTGTGCCTCCAGGGCTTGTGGAGGGAAAAAATCTCCTCCCAGGACGGCTCTGAAGGAGGAGAGCATGTGGGGCAGCAAGTCACCGAGCAATGTTTTGTAAAAAATGGGCGTGAAGCCGTCTGGACCTGGACTTTTAGAAGTCGAGGTATTTTTGACTACCTCAGTGAGTTCTTCCATCGATACATCCCCCTCTAAGAGCTCCTTATCTTCCTCTGATAGAGATGGGATCCCCACCCTTCCCATGTATGATCGTAATTTGTTTGTCAAAGCCTCTGGGTCCATGTCGTCGAATTTCCCCTTTAGGTTATATAGATCTGAGTAGAAATCCTGAAATACCTTTGAGATCTCGTCTGATCTGTGTACCAGCCTCCCTGAAGGATTCTTAATCGATGGTATATATGTGGGACCAGATCTAGGGTGTAGCATCCTAGCCAGAGGTCGCCCACTCACGTTTGCCTTTTTATAAAAAAAGCCCCTGGTCCTTTCTGAATTTTGTTCGAACCTAGCGTCTAGGAGGTTACGTAGTTCCGCTCTAGTCTTAGTCAGCTCCACCAGTATTACCCCGTCCCGTGAGGTCTTGTGGTCTGATTCCAGACGACCAATCTTGTGTAGCAATTTGGTAATTTGTTCAGATCTATGCTTTTTTAGCCTGGAACCGTGCCTAATTAAAGTGCCGTGGAGTAAGCACTTCAGGGCCTCCCATTGCATCGGCGGAGGCGTGGTGTCCTGTGCGTGTGTCTGATTGAATAATGCAATGTCTGCCTTTAAGTCAGCCAGGCAGTTGGCGTCTTTCAAAAGTTGACTATTTAATCTCCAGGTCCACTCTCTTTTGGTCATCCCCGGGATCTCCAAGGACAAAAAGACGGGACCATGGTCTAATAAAACGATATTACCTATGGTAGCGTCAGGTGTCCAAGAAAGAACCCCGTGGCTGACCAGGAATAAATCTATTCTGCTGTATGATTGGTGGACCCCTGAAAAGTAAGAGTAGTCTCTACCGGTAGGGTTGAGGATCCTCCACACGTCCACCAGCTGCAACCTGCGCAGGAGATCCCGGAGTGCCCTCATTCTCCCAGGCGGAGCTGCCCCTCTGCCCGACGTGGAGTCTATGGATGGATCAAAGACAAAGTTAAAATCGCCACCTATAATTACCTGGCCCTCAGCAAATTCTGCCAATTTTAGTAGCAAGGCTCTGCATACCCTCGTCTGCTCCCTGTTAGGAAGGTACCAGTTTACCATGGTCACAAGAGTATCCGCCATCTTTAATTTAAGAAAGATGTAGCGTCCTCCCGAGTCAATTTTAGAGTCTAGCAGCGTATGGGGTAATCCCTGATGAAAAGCAACCGACACCCCCTTAGTTCTGGCTTCGGTGTTAGTGCTATGTATCCAATTAGTGTAATGTTTCCCCCCTATGGAAGGAACGTGACCTTCTTTAAAATGCGTCTCCTGGAGGAATAACACTTGTACGCCCCTCTTATGCATGTCATACAAGACCTGTTGCCTCTTTTGTGGCGTGTTAAAGCCCCTCACATTCAGGGACCCAATTTTCAAAGACCCCATTGTCTCTTTTTCCTAGAGGCTATCACAACCTCCAGATATCAGCCGCCGCACCCACCACCCCTCTGAGGAGAGAAAGAGGGAGAAAGACAAAGAGAGAGAAGTGAAGGAAAAGGGAAAGAGACCCCTGGACGAAGCGGATTCTGTCTTACAAAGTTAAGGGGTAAAATCTTGACTTTATATATCGTATTCAAGAAGGGAATACGATGTCCCCGTGGGGAGCTACCTTTCCTGATGGGAGAGGGTATATGTTTTAGACCCACTATAGGGGTCCGTAGTAGGGACTATAGATTTTATTGCGATTTATGTTAACACAACCCAAGAAATGAGATAGAGTCCCCTCAGCCCCCCACCCAAAAACCGTACAGCAAACACATCGGCTTATCACCAGCCTAAAAGACAAAAACATATTTCAGAAAAGAGAAAAACATGAAAACTTCTTGTATGTTTAGCGAAAATGTTCCTTTTTAGCAGCCGAACTGTTTATAAGATAGAGAACAATGTGGGAAGTAGAATAGGTTTCCTAAAGGGTTAAAAGCAAATAGAAACCATAGGGAAAGGATATAGGGTTGGCGTGCGTATTGAGGGGGGGTAAGTGGGAAATAGGGGTTAGAGGAGGGAGGGAAGATTTGAGGGGGGGGAGGGATAGGTCTAGAGGGTAAGGAAAAAGTCGTGGGAAAGCACGCCAAACCCCTATCATAACATGTCATTCTCATCGCCATTAGGTAGAGGACCCATTCTGCAATAAGGATACATAGAGAGATCTTAATGGCAATATAAGTTCTCGGTAAAGCGTCCAGCTATATTATTTACTAGAGGACAATTAAGTGAGCCATAGGCATCTCAAGAAGAGAAAAACAAATCAAAAAGTCACCCATCCTCTTCTCGATCGTCCTCGCTGGGCCTCCTCTATCTACGATTCCTGTTTCTGCCATTCCTTCTGCGTCGGGCTGCTCGCCAAGGTTGTGTGGCTGTATAAAATGTATTGTCAGATGCTGAAGATGGCCAGTCAGGGAACTGGAGACCTGGATCCAACAAATCCAGAGCCTGAAGAAATCCCTGGAGTTCCTTGGGGTGTGTCAGGTATGCAGATATATTTCCCTGTCGCACTTGGAGGCGAAATGGGTATCCCCATGAGTATGCCAAATCATGTTGTCTGAGAAGATCCAATAGGGGTCTCAATGCCCTCCGCTTCTGGAGGGTTCTCCTGGACAAGTCCGCCATCAGCTGTATATTATATCCTTGAAATGTAATCTCCTCACACTTCCTTGCCTTATTCAGGATATCGTCCTTAATTCGATATTTGTGCAGGCGGCATATGACATCACGAGGGAGTGCTCCTTCTGCTGGGGGAGGGCCAAGGGATCTGTGGGCCCTATCGAATTCTATAACCGTGTCTGCTGGGGTCTTTCTGACGGAATTAAACAGACTCTGCAGCGTCTTCCCCAATGTATCGGAAGTAATCATTTCAGGGAGCCCCCGAACTCTGATGTTTTGTCTCCTCTCACGATTTTCAATGTCTTCCAATGAATCCAGGAAGACCTCTTGCTGAGAGCGTTGGAATATCACAGTATCCTCCAGTTTTTTAATCCGATCCGTAAGGGCCTCGACCCTGGCATCAGACTGAGACACTCTATCAGAAACCCCCCGAACCTCTCCCTGAATTCGTTGGTGGTTGCTCTGATGGAAGCCTCCATTTTGACTATAAAGTTTGCCAGTTCCTCTCTAGTAGGAATATTAAGAATGCGTGCCTTGAACGTGTCCCACTCATCACCCCTCAGAGTGGCAGCATCTTGGGGGGCCTCAGAATGATCCATAAGCTGGCCCATGGTGTTCATGGTCATTCCCCCTGACTGATGTCCATAACTGGGACCCCTTTGGTTAAGGGGGTGTCGGGGGTCTCCCATGTGGCCAGTAGGCTCCATTGCTGGAGGGAACTGCTGCCAGGTCTGTGTCCCCGGGTAATATGGCCATCCTTGACACTGCAGTCCAGGTACAACATTATAAATAGGTGTTATGGTGCTGTGTGCCATCCCTGGGCTGGGGGAAAGAAGCAGCTGTGGCTGCAGCTCATCTGCCTTGTTTCCCCTGCTCCTCAGAGCCTCCAGCGTCGCAGGCTCCTGGCAGTTATCCTGACCCTCCATCTCCCCTGTGCTTTCAGCCACGGGAGCCGGTCTGGGGGTTTCCGGGGCTCCCCCCTGTGGAATCCCGGTGGCCGACTTTCCGTGCAGCCCCGCCGCCGCTTCCCGATGTTCCCTGCCGGGACCTCCATTGTGGGGGAGGCCGGGACTTACCGCCGATGCAGCCGGGCGATCAGGTGCTTGTGGGCTCTTCCCTGCGCTTGGCGCCATTGCCGCAGGCAGAGGAGCGGGATCCGCCATCTTGAGGCCTGTGGCGTCCGGGGGGGGCCCAGAAGAACTCCTCAGATACCAGGTTATCTGAGCGTGATTTGGACCTGGAGGGGCTGGAGTCGCAGCACGGCGGTTACTCTTCCTCCTCACCGACATGTGGTGAGCTTCATCCAGGCTGGTGGGCTATTTTTGGGTGTAGGAAGAGCCGAGGGGACAGAGCTCACTAACTAGTGACCCTCTCCCTCCATGGCCAGGACACGCCTCCCTGAGGATATAATTTGAATGCATGTGAGATCACATTGCAATACATTTTCAATATATCATGTATATGTCCGTTATAGTGCTTTCATTGCATCAGGGTTGTTTGTTTTCAGCTTCTATGATACGTTTTTCCACATTTGAGTCACCATTTTAATGTCACCTGGTTTGATGTATAATATTACTTTAATAAAGATTATTAATTTTTATGAACCCCTATGTTGTCAGTCACTTTATTGTCTTAGCATGGTATACATGGCAGTCTAAGAGATTTGAGATTCTAATGTATATAACATTTTTCAATAGCATGAAAGTTCCCTTGAACAGCCACACAGTATGTGCTGGAAATTGCTTCAGCTATCTGCCCATTCACAGAGGGGAGAGTGCATGGAGTCTGTGCAGAAGTAAACTATTTCTAAGCAACGCTTTAGGAGAACAGTGGTCAGGACAACCTTGAATTTCATAAAGTAGCGAGCCAAAATGAATAGATATCGCCAAGGGAATGGCTGTGATGCAAGGGCTTGTATGGCTCTAGAGCCACTGTAAATGTATTTTAGGTAAATGGAATGTGATTTTTTATTCTCTGGGGTAGGGATGAGCAAACAGAACTAGAAAGTTTGGGGTTTGCACCGAATTCTGTGTGTTTGGTGTTGAATCCTGAAGACGGACTTTTCATGTATGTCCGCTTCCTGTTTGGCTTTGTCACCTGAATAAAGTTTGTTGAAAGGCTGCAGAGTAGCCAATCAGCAAGCCTTTCCATTGTGGGCACCTCCACCCCATCACAGCCATGTCAAATATTGTCATGGCTGTGATTGGCCGGCACACCACTGTAAAAAAAAATATATGTGGGCTCCCGCACGAATTTTGATAATAAGTGTGGGTAAGACAGATGCTATGGACTGCAACCCCCAGCGGTGAGCTTCACAGTGGCTGTTTATCAAAATTAGAGGTGATGTCATAATGAAAAAAAATGGTGTGAAGTCCCCCCTTTTTTGATACTCAGCCAAGGTAAAACTTGGGGAAGACCCATGTTTATTGTCCCCCCTGGCTAAAAATAGCAGCCCGCAGCCATCCTAGAATTTGAGCATTTATTAGAGGCGCCAAATCTGGTGCTTACCCGGCTCATCTCAATTGCGCTGGTGTGGTGGCAATCAGGGTATTATAAGTGGTTAATGACAGCTGTTATTGTCAAAAATCATAGCTGTCACCAAGCCCTAGGTTAGGGATGGGCAGGGGCCTACGAGACCCCACATCACTAACCTGTAATTCAAAAGAATTAAACACAATCACTGTAAAAATACTTTATTATGAATAAATGAGGATGACATCATTGGTAAATAGATGACACCTCTTTTTTGTGGATATAGGGGCTATAAAAACCCCCTCTAGGAGTATGCTTGTAATATCCCTGAGGAAGACACCGGGTTGTGGCGTTGAAACGCGTTGGAATAAGGAATAAAAAGGATGAAAGTTTGCTGGGCTCTTTGGTGAGTTTTTAATCCAGAAGCAGCGCGGACCGTGACACACCATCACTCCCATCATCTTTATTATGAATAAAAACACACAAACCCTTTTTCACCGCTTTATTAGCCCCCAAAATACCCTTACAGGTCCGAAGTAATCCATACGATTTTCCATACAGTCCTGGAAAAGAGTCTGACATCAGTCTTATCTTCCAGGAACCATGGTAAGTTTAATTTTCCTGTTCTTACTCCCATTGTGCCTCCAATTACAGCCCCCTAGACCCTACTACAATCATTTTACACCCATTTATCAGCACTGACATTCGGGTCCCCATTCATTTGGCGTTTGGGGTCAAGTTCCGGAACAGGAATTTTTTTCCCCATTTCAGCCAAACCAGTTGAACCCGAACATCCACGGGTCTGCATATCACAGAATAGAATAGCGGGGAGACAGAATAGAATAGCAGAGGGAAGAAGATGGAGGAGGCAGGAGCAAGGAGAGACAGGGGACCACAGGATCCACACGGATCCTGCATAGAATCGGATCGGATGGCTATTTGCCTTCCAATTGCAGGGATCTGTGTGGATCCGTGCCTGTCCATGGGATCCTCCTTCAAACTCGGATTCCACGGACAGGCACTAAAATCGTAATGTGAAAGCACCCTTAGGGGACCCACCTGACAGGTTTCCTATTAGGTAAAAAAAAAAAAGAGAAAAGTTACTACTCATACAACACATTCTGAGTATCTCCTCTAGTTCACTTTATTCCAATTTTCTCCACTGAGATCCCAAATAAGTGGGTCATTAAAGGGGTTGTCCAGGTTTCTTGTACAATTTTCTTTTCTTTTCAAAATTCTTTTTATTAACGCTTTGCAGTACAGTGTAATAGACAGTAAATCAACATTTTTCAACAGTATAGTATGAGTACATGTTCAGAAGAAGAGAATCCAGTGGTATAACTGGAATACTGACGTACAATTAACGGCCATATAAACAACACTCCGAGACAGTTCAAAGGTGTTATTGGTCCTGCAGTGCGCGATCACGCTCCACAGCTCCCAGAGCGTTGGAAGTGATGGGGAGAGGCGGATCGCACCCGGCAACACTGTCCCAAAGGTGGGAGTGGTCATGAGCCAATCCAGTGTCTCACTGAGAGCCGCAAACATCAACCGCACTTTAAGAAGTGCACATTGTTGGCTATCATTAATAAATTCAAACCTAAAAACGTTAAAGAGAGTAGAAATAAAGTCAAGCCGCTTCGCATGAGGGAGGGCAGTTAAAGATAAGAGTCAAGAGAGAAGTAAGAAGATAGGAACGAAAGAGGAAAGAGAGGGGTGTGGGGTGGGTAGGTTAGGACACGGGACATCCATCAGATTGAATAGCAATGTTCGGTGATATCAAGTCAGGATGACGATCTGTATCTGATCCAGGGTGACCAGGTTTCTAAGAAAGAAGCTCGAGTGTGGTTCACATAGGACACCGTTTCTGCAACAAGGTACAACTGATGAACTTTAGTGTGGAGCTGTTGGAGCGAAGGGACCTCAGCCGAGCGCCAATAAACTGGTATTAGGAGTTTGGCCGCTGCAATTATATTCTGGGCCAAGATTGATGTATATTTCTTTGTAGGCCATAGCCTGAAATTTAGCAAGGTTGTTTCAGGAGTTAGTTGCACCCTTTCTCCTAGAACCAGAGTAATCAGTTTTTCAGTTATTTGCCAAAATGAAGATATGACAGGACATTGCCACCAGATGTGGAAGTAGTTTCCATTTTCGGCACCACACCTCCAGCACTCAGCCTTGGATGGAGCCCCCCATCTCTGGCATTTAAGGGGATCATAATACCATCTCGTTATTATTTTATATGAATTTTCTTGTGCTCGAACACATTGGGTGGGCCCATGAGAGGTTCCATATATGCGCGAAATCTGTTCTTTCGTGAAGGTGTATCCTAGATCTTTTTCCCATAGGGAAATATACGCTCGTTTGTGACAGCAGTTGGACAGTAAAAGCAATTGATAGAGTTGTGAGAAAATTTTCGTGGGTCTAGCGATTCTAGCACAAAGCGTCTCATATACTGTCATAGGTCTGTTCAGATCGCCGCTTTTAAGGTGGCGACGCAGGAGGGTTTTAATTGAATTATAGGCGATGAAGGTTAAAGTTGTCAAGTCCGGATGTCTTTGCAAGTCTTGGAAGGGGAGAAGGGCACCATCTCGGATAAGGTGGTCTAAGGTAATACGAGAATATTTAGGGGTCTTGGAAAGTCCAGTCGGAGTCGATGTAGAGCGTGCTAGAATGTCAGATAGCGACAAAAGGGGTGATAATGGTGGGGCTAGAGCGTCTATTGAGTCACGCCAGAGTTTAAGGGTGTTTTTAGTATGGGGATTCACTATACGTTCAGTTCGGATATTGGAGTGCATTAGGAATAGCGCTCTGAGGGGTAGGGGAGCAAGTGCCTCTTCAATCTCTATCCACTGCTTTTCCGTATTCCCTCGAATTATGTCTACCGTTCTCGTCAGGATTGCTGCCTTATAGTAGAGCCTGATGTCCGGCACACCCATGCCCCCTGCTGATTTTGGGAGGGTAAGTGTACGGTATGCCACGCGCGGTCTCCTGGTCTTCCATATATATTTGGAGAAAAGGGAGTTCACTTTATGGAGATAGGACGCCGGGATGTGTATGGGGAGCATTTGGAATAGATAGGTGAATTTTGGCAATATCAAGCTCTTCATAATGTTTTTCCTCCCCATCCACGAGAGGTAAGCATCTCTCCATTGCATAATGAGCGTTGACGTGGAAGTGAGCAGAGGGGGGAAGTTCAGCTTGAACAAATCAGAATCTGTGCGCCCCAACTTCACCCCGAGGTATGTTATGTGTGTCTTGGGCCAGTGGAAGGGATATGAGTTTTGTAAGGTCAAGAGTGTATGATGGGGGATGCGAAAGTCTAACGCTTCAGACTTGGACATATTGATTTTAAAATTAGAAATGCTGCCGTATTGCTCCACTAGTGCTATCAAGGCAGGGAACCCAATCAGAGGTTTTGTGAGGAACACGAGGAGGTCGTCTGCAAACGCAGCAGATTTGAAATGAGATTTATTGATCTGAACGCCCTCTATATCTCGATGTTCCTGAATAGCAATCAGTAAGGGTTCCATAGCCAGGACGAACAGAAGCGGAGATAGTGGGCAGCCCTGTCTAGTGCCGTTATGTATTATAAAGGGCTTCGTCAACGTGTCATTGATCTGAATACGGGCCGTCGGGTTATGATACATGGCCATAATGGTGCCAACTAGCGATGGGGGTAACCCGAAATGCAGTAACGTCACCTCCAGATAGGTCCAATCCACCCTGTCGAAGGCCTTCTCTGCGTCCGTGCCCACTAACACTAAGGGTTGATGGCGGGATTTCACATATTGAAGGATATGTAGTATTTTATGTGCGTTATCTTTGCCTTCCCTTCCGCCCACGAAGCCAGATTGACTCAACGAGATCAGTGAGGGCAAAAGATTCCTTATCCTATGAGCTATCATACTGGCCAAAAGTTTCAAATCAACATTTAACAGTGAAATTGGCCTGTAATTACTGCATAAGTTGGGGTCTTTACCTTCTTTATGTATCAAGGATATTTTTGCTTCTAGCATTTGCTGCGGGAGGGGCTTGCCCTCAAATGCCTCGTTACAAACCTTCAAGAAATGTGGTAGTAGAAGGGGTGCAAACGTTTTGTAGTAGTGGGCCGTGAATCCGTCGGGGCCTGGAGATTTGCCCGTGGGACACTTCGACAGGGTGGACTGGAGGTCATTCATGGTGAATGGACGAGTCAGTGACTGTCGTTGGTCTGACGTTAACGTGGGGAGATTTAGTCGTGTCAAGAAGTGGGAGGTGTCCAGGCGCCTCTGTTCCTTAAGAGCCTGCGTGTCCGCGGGTCTGAGATTATATAGCCCGGAGTAATAGTCCAAAAAGGCCGCTTCTATGTGTGATGGGTTGCTAGCTGTAAGCCCCTGTGAATTAGTAATAGAGTGAAGTAGAGTGCGGGCTTGCCGCTTACGTAGGTGTTTCAGGAGGAACTTGGAGGCCTTATCTCCATGCGCATACATTCTATTTTTCCAGGAAGCGTACAATTTAGCTGATCTGACATTGAGGATGTCTCTCAATTTCTGCCTCAAATTGGAAAGAGTATCCAAGACTGTACGGTCAGAAGTATGTTTATGGTCCGTCTCCAAGCAAGAGATTTCATCATAAAGTGTTTGAACCTCCTGATGTCGTTTTTTATTATGATATGACGCAATGGAGATAAGTTCACCTCTCAACACTGTCTTGTGGGCTTCCCAAAGAATTTGGGGAGATGTCTCATGTGTATCGTTGAGTTGGAAGTAATGGTGAAGTGCGTCTGTAATACGTTTCCTCGTCGTAGGGGAGTCAAGTAGGGAGTCGTTGAGTCGCCAAGATCTGGATTTCAGATCTGTCTCAGAGGTGGACATTGAGATTAGAACTATATTATGGTCAGAATATACATTGGGAATTATGTTCGCTTCAGATATCCGCGACAGGCATAACCTAGGTATCAGAATGTAGTCAATGCGGTGGTAAGACTTATGGGGGTTGGAATAAAAAGTATAGTCGCGTGTGGTCGGGTGCATATAGCGCCAAGAGTCAAGTAGATGCATTGAAGTTAGAATAGCCCGTATCTTCGCCAGATCTCTGGGTGTATACGTGCTCTTTCGTTTAGATGTATCCAACATTGGCTCAAGCGCTATATTCAGATCCCCACCCACAATCAGGGTACCCTCTCTAAAGTTCTCTATTTTTTTTAGAGTAGAAACTAACCATTTTAAGAATTTTTTGTTCGGTGCATATACACTGCATAGGGTTGTCAATGAACCATTAAGGAGGCCCTTCACACAGATATAGCGTCCCAAAGGATCTACCAGAGATTCTCGATGTTGGAATAAGACCCCAGAGAGTAGTGCTATGGATACGCCCCTTGATCCTGACTGAGTGGAGGTGGCATGGTACCAGGTGTTATATTGGCACCGTTCAAAATTCGGGATTTTGTTGGGCTTAAAATGGGTTTCCTGAAAGAAAAGAATATCTGCTTTCTGCTTTCGTAGTCTATGCAGAGTCTGGTGTCGTGAGGCGGGTGAATTAAGGCCATGAGCATTAATTGTTGCAAACGTAATATTCTTACCGGTGTCAGGCATGTTGTAGTACTTGGCGATCGGCTGACATCCCTGGATCTGGGTCGTGCTCCGTGCCTAATAGGGGCAGGGGATGGGTAGAGAGCGAAGATAGGGAAAAAGAATCAGAAAAGAGAGAAGTCCTATATAGAAGGAGAGAAGAGAATGTAAAAGTCACATTTAACAAACATAGTAGAACAGTATGAACCAATATAAAGTTCAACATAGTTGTTTGAACTATTGATAACCAATTCGAGGGGTTAGTACAAAACGGAATTAACACAAGCAACTGCATTATACATATCAAATAGTAGAAGATATGCTTAAGAGTATGGTAGGAGAGGGTTATGGCTCTGCAATGACCTCCGGTAAACAGAAGATATATGTTTCCCTGCTCCCAAATGTCGCCCTAAGGCGGAGAGAATAACATGAGCAATAACAGCTCTCCACCATGGCAAAAACGCGTTAGTAGAGCGCGAATAAATGTAGGGTGAACCTGGGTAAGGCTAGTAAGGAAAAAAAAATAAAAAAAAATAAAATAAAATATTATGTAATAAAGAAAGACATAAGATCAATGTCAATCAGCCTATGGTTGACACCACTTTGTCAGTGTTAGGCGCTATTCTTCCCGGATATAGCTCAGGTGGCATCGTCCGGGTCCTTGGCCGATGGTGATTTAGCGATCTTCCTTTTAATTCGTTGCGATTTCGGGGTTGCCTGTTGCCAAGGCGTAGGACCTAGGATGGGTTGTATCTTTGAGGCTGAGTGGAAAGCTTCCAAATCCGGGAATTTGTCAAGAGATATGTCCAAAGTCTCACAGGCCGCTTTCAGATCTGCGGAGGTTCTGATGGTGATTCCCTGCCCATCCGCCGTTACAAAGATCCCAAACGGGAAGAGCCAGCGAAAGCGATGTCCCTTCTGTAGGAGTGCATTTGTAAAGGGTTTCAGTAGCCATCGTTTTTTCAAGGTGATGGCCGACAGATCTTGGAACAATTGGATTCGGGTACCTTCATAGGTTATCTCCTGTCGTTCCCGTGCTCTGCGGAGAACTAGGTTCTTTACACGATAGTCCAGGAAACGGCATAGCACATGTCGGGGAGCCTCTCCTTGTTGTGGTTTAGGTCGTAGGGCTCTATGGACCCGCACCAATTCAATGTCCTGAGGGTCATGTTCAGAAAGTAAGTCTTTAAAGATCTCCACTCCAGCCTTTTCTAGTGCTTCATTGGCCACAGATTCAGGGAGACCCTTAATCCGGATATTCTGCCGGCGTTCCCGGTTTTCATGATCCTCAAGAGCGACATAGATGTCATGTATGTGGTGTTCATGCTCTTTAAGGCCATCAAGGATAGCATTGGAGTGGTGTATAGTTGTTATTTGGGCATTTTCCAGTGCCTCCAACCTGTGTCCTTGGTGCGTGAGGTCACGTTTAATCTCCGCTAACTCTCGCCCAATTGGGCCGATAGCTTTGGCAAGGGCTCTCTTGATAAAGGAGCGGGTCACCGTTGGTTCTCCAGATGCACTACCTCCTTCTGAATCACTCTCCACGTCAGAGTCTGTGTCGTCTGTGCAAGTCAGGACGGACTTCTTGGTTGATTTAGGGGTGTCCTCCACGACGGCCTGTTTTTTAAGGAAATGGTCAACGTCGGCTTGGGTTATAGCCTTTGCGGATTTAGGCCCACTCTTGGGTGGTTTAATGGTCGTCTTTCCCATGGTATTATTTGTATTCACAGTGTGAAGTATTTGTGCAGTTTAAGCCTATATGACCCCTCCAGTTGGTTATGGTCAGTTTAAGGGTTCATTGGTCCAAATTGTGTCCAGTAGGATAAAAAGCGGTGAAAGCAGGAGTCTACAGGTACTGTTAATGTAGCACCTGGTGCAGAGAGTGAAGGGTGCTTGCTGGGGGGTCCTCTGACCTCTTTGTTGTTGTGTATCAGGTTATTAGGATGTCAAAAAAGTCCAGTTGACGAGTGGATAGGATTATCAGGGGTGATCCCCAGGATATAGTACACTGCCCAGTCTTATAAGCTGATCATATAGAGTCCCTTCAAGACGTTAGTTCCCAGATGGATGGGGGGTTTCTCTCTGCGATATATGGTGTAAGATGTGAGGAGTGAATATCACCTCCACCTTCCCCAGTGACCACTGACCCGTTGCCTCTTCACCTCACTATCGCAATCCCCTGTCACCACAGATACAGTCCAGGCCAGCCACAGTTCTGTATATTTATACACAGTGCAGGCAGTGACAGGCTGTCCCTTATGGATGAGGATCAGCCTCCACTTACCCTCTCCTGCAGCTTCTCCGGTCTGAAGATGAGCGGTCCTGGAGGTTTTTCGGATAGTTTATGTCTCTCCAGGCAGGGTCTGAGGCTACCAGCTCCCTCTGTCTGCAGGCTCCGTTTCTTCCTGAGTGATCGGCCGGAGCGCAAACCTCGGGTCTCAGAACGGCCCGGAGCACCCCTGACGGATCGCCGCTGGAATGTGCGGCGGGGGTAGGAATACCTGGACTCCTCGTACACCCGCCGGTCTCCTCAGGACTACAGACCGGGCGCTGTGCCTCCGAGTGCCCGCCGCTCCTCTCCACTCGCAGCAGCTGTTGGCAGGTCCGGCGCGGCCTAGCAGGGCGGGCGCCGCCGCAGCTCTGCCTCGTGTGCAGCGGGGGCTGGTAGGGAATCCGGTCCTGTGCCTCGTTCCCCCGGTCCGATTGCTAAAAGAAGCACAGTGACCGGTTCAGGGGGGTGGTGGCTGTTTAGCTGTGGGTCCGAGGGGCTCCGGTGGGTAGCCTGCGGGGATGGATGGCTTGGATGCTGTGTTCAGGTTGTGGAGCTCCTGGATACACGTCCTCCTCACATCGCGGCCATCTTGGACTCTCTCTTGTACAATTTTATATGTGTATCTAGGCAGCAAAATGTTGACAATTTGTAATTCACACCCTGTCAGCATTTTGCATTTTTATCTAGATATCACTATTTTACGTCTGCAAGAGACTGATCAGGAGGCGTGTTTGTTTTGGAGCTTGTATATAAATGCATAACTGGTTGTTCACACCCACTCTCCTGAAAGCCCTCCTCTAACAGCAACAAGCCCGCCCCAGTCTCAGTATGCCCAAGCACCCCACTCTCAATATGCCCGCTCCCCTCCCATCTCCAAAATGCCGACACCCTAGTCTCGGTATGCCTGACTACTCCACTCTCAATATGCCTGCCTCCCTTCCATCTCCAGCATGCCCGCTCCCCCAATCATGGTATCCCCGGATATTCAAAACTCCATTGCCCTATGTAATTGGTGATAGAACTGCCACATTGCACATAGAGCAGACATCTCTGAGACATTGTGCCGAATCCACAACTTTGAGAAGATGACTGCTCTCAGTGGTGTTTGTGTGCGCTCACCTTCCCCTTTTCTGACGCTGATGTGGTATGATGAAGCGCGGATGCCTCTCAGGCCCCACTCCTTTTGACCTCACAACCCTCTCCCTCTGCACTGAGTGGTTCATTCATTCTGCTTCACAGAAGGGGTGGGTGTGTGAGGTCAGATGGAGTGGGGGTGAGGTCAGAAGGGGCAGGGCCTGAAAGGAATCAGCGCTTCATCATATCACATCAGAGTCAGCACACTGGAAGGTGAGCGCACACAAACAGCACTGAGAGTGGTCATCTCCTCTAAGCTGTGGATTCATCACAGTGTTTCATAGATGCTCTCAGTGCAATGCGGCAATTCTATCACAGACTACATAGAGCAATGGAGTGTGGAATGGCCTGGCATACTGTTGGCAGCTGTTATGTATTGACTGCCTTGCTGTATGGAAGTGCTGCTGTGGTTTAAATGAAGCCTTTTTTCCCCTGCTCTCAGTGTGAATAGAGGAACCTAATGAGCGGGAGCTGAGAATGCAGGTGTGTGTGATGAATATGACTCATGCTTGAGTGAGCTGAGGGATGTGCCTGAGCTGTTTGCTCCCCACCCCTCGCCCATAAATGGGTCAGATCACATCCACCTGATGTTGCTGATTCAGTTCACTTCTGGACTGTGACCTGTTGTGAGCAGACACTGATCTGAAGCTGCAGTTTCTTCCTCCATTGGAAGCTGCTGGGTTCTGTGGTCCATGGGTGTAGATAGAGGCTTATTCCTAGGACTTCTCAGGAGTTTTAGGGTCTTAGGCTGGCGGCTCGGACCTCCTCACCTTCAGAGGTACCTCCGAGTACAGGGCGAGTCAGGGACCACAGTATCAGGGCCAGAGCAGGGTCCCCTGACTCCCTACGCCCGATCCATACTACTTCTGGGTACCCCGGCCCCCCTGCATGACATAATCAGCAACCCACTATTGTTTCCCCGAAGCCGCTATGTCATCATGAGCTTTTGCGCACTTGGTGGAGGAACTCTCTCAGGAGGTGTCTACCCTGCGAAACCAGGTGGTGCATCAGCCTCGAGAAGTGGTTGGGTATCTGGCTGCTTTTCAGGAGGGAGAGATGCATTTTTTTGTGTTTAGTGAAGCCTGCAAATTATATTTCAGGCTGCATCCTTGTTCTTCGGGCAGCGAAGAACAGTGTGTGGGGATTATACTCTCCCTTCTTAAAGGGGATCCCCAGGCCTGGGCCTTCTCTCAGACAACCGATTCTCTATCTATGCGGTCGGTGGACGAGTTTTTTTGCAGCGCTTGCTCTGGTGTATGGCGACCGTGATGCCGTCTCCCTTGCCGAGTCTAAACTATGTAAGCTCAGGCAGGGAGTACAGACCGGTCGAGTGGTATTGCTCTGAGTTCAGGAGGTGGGCCACTGACACTCATTGGAGTCAGTTCTGTCTGGGGTTGTCAGATCGGTTACAGGACACAATGACTCAGTACGCTGCTCTGGAGATGCTGGAGGCTGCAATGGCCTTCGCTATTAGGTTGGACAGACACCTAAGAGAGAGACCGGATGCGACCCTGCCTGCGGTCACCATACCTGCTGTGGAGGTTACACATTTGGGTTCTGATGTTCCTAAACAGTTGGGGACTGCGTAGTCTTGTACTAACCCATCTGCAAGTCATCAGATTGGATGCTCTTGTTTCTCTTGTGGTCAACCTGATCACTTCATTTGGGTCTGTCCATACCATGCTAACCCCGCTTCTCAGCTGCAGACGTCCCATGTGGATAAGCGCGCAAGTGCTGCTGTGTCTGCTGTGTTGGTCAGGCCTCCTCCTATGTCTCCACCGGTGGTGGTTAATCACCCACTGAAGGATAGGAGTAAAACCCTGTCAGCATCTCATATCGATGCTGGACTCAGGGGTTATCCGGAGAAGCGTGTTGGTGGAAGGTGGTTACCCCCACTAAGCCCTTGGGGGAAATGGTCCCCAAAACGAAACCAGGAACAATCTCTGCCATTTGCCCCCTGAGTGTGAACCTTTGTTCTGTGACTGCGTGCATGGCAATAAACGGTCAGGTCCAGATCTGAGTTTGGGTGACTATGTGTGGGTGCTGTCGAAGCACGTAAGGTGGAAGTGTGCGGCTGGAGCTCCTACTACTGGAGTAATTGGTCCGTTTAAAATTGCGGCCACTTGCAACTCTGTATTGTTCCAGCTAGCCATCCCCCCAGTGCTTTGTATTCTTAATATCTTCCATAGGTCGTCGCTCAGGAGGTTCAGACCATTTCCGGACGTGTCCGGTTTAGAGTTCGGAGGCCTCTCCTAAAGAGGGGGTACTGTTACATATTGACTGCCTTGCTGTATGGAAGTGCTGCTGCTGTGGTTTAAATGAAGCCTTTTATTTTTCCTGCTCTCAGTGTGGATAGAGGAACCTAATGAGCGGGAGCTGGGAGAGCAAGTGTGTGTGATGAATATGACCCATGCTTAGGTGAGCTGAGGGGCATGCCTGGGCTGGTTACTCCCCACGCCTCGGCCATAAATGGGTCAGATCACATCCACATGATGTTGCTGATTCAGTTCACTTCTGCACGGTGACCTGTTGTGAGCAGACGCTGATCTGAGGCTGCTGATTCTTCTTCCATTGGAAGCTGGTGGATTCCGTGGTCCGTGAGTGGAGGCAGGGGCTTATGCCTAGGGCTTCTCAGGAGTTTTAGCGTCTTAGGCTGGCGGCTTGGACCTCCTCACCTTCAGAGGTACCTTCGAGTACAGGGCGAGTCAGGGACCACAGTATTAGGTTGAGAGCAGGCCTCCCTGACTCCCTATGCCCAGGTCCGTCCTATTTCTAAGTACCCCACCCCCCCTCCTGCGTGACAGCAGTGGATCATCCAGGATTCACTGAAAGTGTGGTGACAACAGAATTAGCTTTAATTAGCAATGAACAGGTACAGATAAGGAGTGCTTTGTGGAAACAGGAATATACAAGTTAAATGTCCCTTTGCAGCATCAGCAAGCTGCTGTGCTTCTCTTCACATGCACAGACACAGGAAACTGGTTACAGTCACATGGTATTTCCTGTGTGTGAGCCTCTGGGAGTGTTCCGCTTTTTTTTTCTTTTAAACTAACTTTACTGACAATGCACAAACCTAGCAATTCAACACTTACACCTACAGGATTGGAGTTATTGCACAAAACATATTCCAACACATGCTGAGACTAGAGTGGCCAGGCATACTGAGACTGCGGGGAGCAGGCATACTCTGGACACTGGACTGTCTGTGTTCATACTGAGACTTGAGTGGCCATGCATACTGAGACTGTGGGGGGAGGCATACTGACATAGGAAGGGGGAGGGCATACTGAGACTGGGGTGGGCTTGTTGTCGTGTGAGGTGGGCTTGTTGCTGTGTGGAGCATGTTTGAAGCAGACTGAGTGTGAACAACCATTTCCAAAACAAACACGTCCCCTTGTCAGTCTCCTCCAGATGCAGAAAAATGATATCTAGGTAACCCTGCAAAATGTTGACAGGGAGTAAATTGCAAACTGTCAACATTCTGCAGCCTAGATGCATATATAAATTATGCAAAAAGTCTGGATAACCCCTTTAAGGTTGTCTAGATAAAATTAAAATTTCATGTGGGGCTTGCAGATGTAAAACATAACAAACTTTGCTCATCTACCACAACCTATTATATGTAACGTAGGTTGCTCTGGGATCTGCATTTATACCAGAAGGGAGACTTATTCATTCCAACAACATCTGGCCTGCTGCAGCTTGTGATTGGCTGCAGCCATCAGGTGACTTCAGCAGTGGGCTATTCGATGCTTTTGTAAAATTAAATTTTAATTGTGCCCAGACAGCCCATTAAAGCATAACAGCTTAGATGAGATGACTCCCCGATAATTATGTAAAAGATTGGAAAGTAAAAAAATGTATTGCAAAATGTTGAAATATGTTTGATGAAACAACTCCATTCCTGTGTATGAGTGTTTAGTTGCTAGATTTGTATGTTGTCTATAAAGTTAGAACAAAAAAAAAAACTCCCAGCGGCTCACACATGAAGAGCTGGTGATAGCGTAAACTGGTAAGATTGTGGTACTATCCACTGTGAAACAAGTACTGTATCAACATGGACTGAAAGGTCACTCTGCCTTGAAGACGTCATTACTTCAAAAGAAACATAAAACAGTCGGATTCATTTTTGCAAATGCATAAAGGAACAAAGACCTACATTTTTGGAAACATGTTCTGTGGTCTGGTGATACTAAAATTAAACTGTTTGGCCTTAATGAAAATCGTCACATTTGGAGGAAAAAGGGAGAAGTTTGGAAGCCTAAGAATACAATCCCAACTGTGAAAGACGAGGGTGGCAGCATCATGTTGGGGAGTTGTTTTGCTGCAGGAGGGACTGGTGCACTTCACAAAATAGATGGCATAATAAGGAATGAATATTATGTGGCAATGCTGAAGCAACATCTCAAAACATCAGCCAGGAAGTTAAAGCTTGGGGGAAAACAGGTCTTCCAAATGGACAATGACCCAAAGCTTACTGTCAAACAGGTTACAAATAGAGATGAGCGATGTTCGACTCGAATTGTTCGCCAATCTCAAATTCGAGTTGTTTTTGGCGGTGTTCGAGTCATTCGCCGAATTCAAACAATTTGGTTCACTGCACTGCAGGTGCCCTGCATCCTGAGAGTGCATTTTGATTCTGTTTTTGGCATAGATGGTAAGTTTTTTTGATGCTGCTTTTTTCTAGTAGTTTTTGCACAAGTTTTTGATAGGACTGATGAGCATGGGATTCTTTGTCGTGGATCATCAGCTTAAATGTCTTGGCCAATGCATGAACCAAAATCCCATTTGTAAAAGTTTTTTATTCATCATATAAGAGACTTTTTGCACTTTTTATCTATCCAGGGTGCAGTTGGGCCCCTAGGGGCGCCATTCATCTAGTGGTGCAGAGGTATTGTACAGTGTGGCCTAATGCTCAGCAGCGGAGCGGTTGGGTCGCTGTGTATGCATGGCAAATCGCCTCCCACACATAGCTGGTCGAGGTGGTTTATTAGCCTGCAGCTGGGCTTGCTTTACATTTGGGCTCTGACTGCACCCTGAGAGTGCATTTTGATTCTGTTTTTGGCATAGATGGTAAACAATCAGGGTTCACCTCAGGTCATAGCTCGGGCTATGACCGCGGGTGAGCCCTGCCATCACATCCCGAAGACTGCCGACGGCCGCCAGAGATTGCCGAGGCCGGCAGAGCAGTAAATAAACCGGAAGTCATTAACTTCCGGTTTATTCACTGCTCTGCCGGCACTCAGCAATCTCCGGCGGCCTTCGGCAGCAGCAGTATGGCTGTGACAGCAGGGTTCACCCGCGGTCATAGCCTGAGCTATGACCTGAGGTGAACCCTGACTGTTGTAGTCATTTCTTAGCCTGCTCTCCCTCTGCATAGACATGTGTGTCTATGCAGAGCGATGTAGCAGTGCTGAGATTGCGGCGGACGGAAGAGGATTGTTTTAATAAAGATGGAGTCACTAAATGTCTTTTTTGTTTTATTTCTAATAAAAAAAGTTTTTCTCTGTGTTGTATTTTTTTTGACAGAATTTACTAGAAATCCATGGCAGTCATGTCTACTATTGGCGTGACCGCCATGAATTTTGGGCTTAGGGCCAGCTGATAATACAAAGCTGGCCCTAACCCCTTTATTACCCAGTGAGCGAACGCACCAGGGCCCTGGATGAGCTGGGTTCAGCACCAGAACATGACGCTTCAATAAACACGCCATCTTCTGGGGTGGCTGCGGGCTGCCATTCGCAGCGGGTGGTGCCCAGAAGGCTTGGGCCTCCCTGTGCTGTGGATTCCAGCCCCCAGCTGCCTAGCTGTACCTGGCTGGACATAGAAATAGCGCGGAGCCCCACACATTTTTTTTTTTATTATTTCATAAAATTCAAGAAATAATAATAAAAAAGGAGCTCCCCTATATTGTTGTGTCCGGCCAGGTACAAATAGGCACCTATAGGGGTACAAATAGGGTTTGGTGGCAGCAAGTTGCTGCCTGCTGTATCTGGCTGGATACAAAAAATACAGCGAAGCCCACAACAAATTTTTTTCTGAAAAATCAAAAAAACAATATGAATGAAAGGGACTGCATCTTTATTAACCCCTCTGCCACGGGAAATCATATTGGCTACTAAAGTCCTATGAATAGATCATACTAGACTCATATGGGTCCAGTTTCAACCAAGGTCTAGAGTGGTGATATCCACTAATACCAGGGCAGAATGAAGTATATACCAGCACACACTCCCAGGTTCTAATCCCATGCATGGAAGAGTGTGTGAGAAATTTTATTTTTTTACCTGATTTGCCTGTTCAATACATTTTTTTTATCTGATATTCTTTTTATTTTTTTAAAAAAGGAACTTAGATGTATATGTATGTATTTTACCACATTTTTTAACCACTCTATAATGTAATTTGAGTTTATTTGATGCTTTTTATAAGGAATTGCGCCAAAAACAGGGACCCTTCCCTTTTTGATGATGATTTTGACATCACAGGTAAACAAATTACACCCACTTCTTGTAATATCAGGTGCTATATAAACCCCACTGTGATGACACATGTAACATCCCTCAGGAAGGTGCCAGGTTGTGCACCGAAACGCGTTGGAGTAAAGGAATAAAGGAAAAGAATTGCTTTTGAGATCCTGACTTCCATGTGAGTGTTTTTCTTTTGACATAGCAGCGCGGACTGTGATACACCTCTTCTATCCCAATATTTCTCTGGTTTCAACTGTAGGTATTTCTTAAAATTACCGAATTGGTACTATATATAGAAAAACTCACCGAAGTTTTGACACTTTTTTCTACTCCTTGCATCTAGCAGGTGGCTGCAGATTCCCCCAGGAGGTGACACATGCGTCCAAACACCGATGCACAGTCCCCTGGAACCTCTAACATGGGGGCGGTTTGTGGCAACCAGGCGACCAGCCATGCTAACAGGGAGGAGCTGGTGGTGAATACAGACACATGGACACCATTAGGCCTCTGCCACTCACATCCAGGTGATACATAGTGTCTGAGCAGCCTATTGGTGACGCCTCCTTTTAGACCGGGCGGGCTGCTCAGCACTGAAAATATGCATCACTGTGACAGACGCCCCCTAGAGGAAAACAACCTCAACTGCAATGGATAAAAAGATGCAAGTTGACACTATAAATAATGATGTAAGGTGTCAGTTTGGTATTATGGCGCCAGAATATCGTAAGCTCGTGACCCACCGTCAAGGGCCCTTACACTCACGAGTACCTAGCCACATGTATAACACATGTATAATTTAGCTTTAAGCAAAAAATCACCAAATTGGTACTTATAAATATATAGAAAAACTCACCGAAGTTTTGACACTTTTTTCTACCCCATGCATCTAGCAGGTGACTGCAGATTCCCCCAGGAGGTGACACATGCGTCCAAACACCGGTGCACAGTCCCCTGCAACCTATAACATGGGGGCGGTTTGTGGCAACCAGGCGACCAGCCATGCTTCAGGGAGGGGCTGGTGGTGAATACAGACGCATGGACACCATTAGGCCTCTGCCACTCACATGTAGGTATTTCTTATGATAAATTGTCCCCTAATGCTAAATCTGCTTTTAAACTTTTTTATCCGCAGGGATTTTGAGAAACACGCATTTACATTTTTAAAAATGTTTGCTTTTAAACAGAAATTACTTAAACAAATTTTATTATTTTTTAAAATTATTTAAAAAATGTATTAAATTTCCTTGCGAAATTTTTTTAGTCCTCACCAGTAGTTGGTGAGCATTTTTAAGCTCCGTTTCTCTTTATAATTGCCTTCAAGTATCCCAAAGACCTGAATAAACTGCTCCCCGTGCTTATCACTGACATTTCCTTGGTTATCGGGAAGAAAATCGAACTGTGAATCCAAGAGAAGTATTGTGAAAGATATACTGCATCCCAATACTTTGCAGGATTGTAATAGATCAATCACAAAATCTCTATTAGTTTGGTGCTTTATGGTTGCCAATGAAGTTCACCACTACATTTTGAAAAAAGCCCACACAGGTGCCGTAATCTTGCTTTGTTTTGTGTCAATTATCTTTCATAATTTTGCGGCCACACGAAGTTCCTTCCTTGATTTTGGATTTGCTAATTTGTGGAAAATTATTTCTGATGTATGCAAAATTCTCAAGTCCTCAGACAGTTCTTTGGTCTTCTTTCTTTTCTCCATGCTTAATGTGGTACACACAAGGACACAGGACAGAGGTTGAGTCAACTTTAATCCATGTCAACTGGCTGCAAGTGTGATTTAGTTATTGCCAACACCTGTTAGGTGCCACAGGTAAGTTACAGGTGCTGTTAATTACACAAATTAGAGAAGCATCACATGATTTTTCTAAGGGTGCCAATACTTTTGTCCACCCCCTTTTTTATGTTTGGTGTGGAATTATATCCAATTTGGCTTTAGGACAATTCTCTTTCTGTGGTTTTTCATTGAAGACAAATTAAATGAAGTTAATAATACCAAAGAATTTGTGATTGCAGTCATTTTCAGGAAGAAACTGAGTATTATCTGTCAGAATTGCAGGGGTGTCAATACTTTTAGCCACAACTGTAGGTACCTGTTGTGGAAATCATTCCATGCCTTAGGTGGTTCTGTGGCTACCTGTAATGGCAGAGCGCCACATATGTTCATTAAGACTAATAATTCTAGACCTCTTCCGTGGAGTAACATCCATTTTTACAGGCATGAATCACACTGAGAGAAAAGTACACTAAACCACTCCTCACAGAAACAAGCTCTCAACTGAAGCTGAGGGGGTAGCTAGCTGTTATTTTCTGACTAAAACCAGTCAAACCACATTTTGTTACTCAAGGTTGTACACTCACACCTGTTCAAAGCAGTTAAAACTGGTTTGAATCACTGACTGGTAACCAACTTACGATTTTAGTTCAAAAATGCTTTGTCCAAAGTAATTTGCACAGCACTGTAATTTATTATTATTATTTATTATTATAAAGTAATTTATTCCATTGTGCTTTACATGTGAAAAGGGGCATACACATTAGAGACAAGGAAAATAATCATGGAAAAAATCAAGGCACACAGACATACAGGAGGAGGGAGGACCCTGCCTGCGAGGGCTCACAGTCTACGGGGATGGGTGAGGATACAGTAGGTAAGGGTAGGGCTGGTCGTGCAGCAGTATAGTGGACTGGGGTTACTGAATATTGTAGGCTTGTTAGAAGAAGTGGGTCTTTAGGTTCCTTTATGAAGGGACATTTGAGACTAAATTTGTTAGAAAAAACTAAATGATGAAAAATTGATGCCAGATAAGAAAATTGTGATTCAAGAACATCCAACAGTACTCATTTAACAATATCTATGTTAGTGTTTTTCATGTTTGTGCTTTTGTCTTTTCCTCCACTTCTTCCAAGAGTCATAACTTTTTTATGCTACTGTTGATATAGCCTAATAAGGGCTTGTTTTTTTTGCAGTACAAGTAGTAGTTTTGAACAACACCAGTAATTTTCCCATGTCATGTGCTGAAAAAAAAATAAAAATACTTTAAGTGGGTTGTAGTTGTGAAAAATTTTGCCATTGCTTTGCATGTTTTATTTTTAACCCCTTCCAGACCCTTGGCCCACCCCCTGGGCCATGGAATGATCGGGCTCCTGCAGGTCGAGTGAGGGTGTCACTGACCTGTCACTCAGCCTGCAGGTACATGGGGAGTTGTAAAACACCCCAGGGGGGGTCGATTTGCCCCCACCCCCACCCCCCCGGCTACAGGCGCGGTGATTGGCACTCAAAAGTGAAAGTGAAAATCACCGCGCCTGTAATGCTTCCCTGTCTGCCGCTGCTATCCCTACCCTCCAATCTTCTCCCCTGTCATCCTCTAACTGTCCCCCTGCCCCCCACCTCTCTTTCCTGCCCCCTCTTCATCTTTCTTACCCCTCTTCATCTTTCTTACCCCCCCCACTTCCTTTTCCTGCCGCCTGCTTCCTGTCCCTGCCGCCCGCTTCCTCTTCCTGCCGCCCGCCTCCTCCTGCCTGCCCCCACTTCCTCCTGCCTGCCCCCGCTTCCTCCTAAGTGCCCCCCTACTTCTCCTGTCACCCCCCCCTCTTCCCCCTTCCTGCCCCGCCGATCACCGGAGCGGCGATCGCCTCTCCCACTCACCCCTCCGGCGGCCGCTCTGTCTCCACTGCGTCCCGCTCCTCCTCCTCCTCTTCACCGCCTCCGGATCTGACAGCTCTGTGCTGGAGCTGCCAGATCACTTTCTACAGCTAGATCCTGAGGATCTAGCTGCAGGAAGTGATCTGACAGCTCCAGCACAGTGATCCACAGTGACCATTATGTGATCACTGTGGATCACTGTGCTGGATCTGTCAGATCACTTTCTACAGCTGGATCCTGAGGATCTAGCTGCAGGAAGTGATCTGACAGCTCCAGCACAGTGATCCACAGTGACCATTATGTGATCACTGTGGATCACTGTGCTGGATCTGTCAGATCACTTTCTACAGCTGGATCCTGAGGATCTAGCTGCAGGAAATGATCTGACAGCTACAGCACAGTGATCCACAGTGACCATTATGTGATCACTGTGCTGGAGCTGTCAGATCACTTTCTGCAGCTGGATCCTGGGGATCGAGCTGCAGAAAGCAATCTGACAGCCCGGGCGCACTGATGCACATAGTGGGTCTCTGCGCCCGGGCTCTTTGATTGCTGCTCTACAGCCCGATCTCCCTGCATGGGCATCGAGCTGCAGAAAGTGATCTGACACCCCGGGCGCAGTGACCCACTATGTGCATCACATGCGCCTGGGCTGCCAGATCGCTTTCTGCAACTCGATCCCCATGCAGGGGGATCGAGCTGCAGAAAGCAATCTGACAGCCTGGGCGCAGTGATGCACATAGTGGGTCACTGTGCCCAGGCTCTTAGATCGCTGCTCTGCAGCCCGATCTCCCTGCATGGGCATCGAGCTGCAGAAAGCTATCTGACAGCCCGGACGCAGTGATGCACATAGTGGGTCAATGCGCCTGTGCTGCCAGATCGCTTTCCGCAGCTCGATCCCCATGCATGGGGATCGAGCTGCAGAAAGCGATCTGGCAGCCCAGGCGCAGTGATGCACATAGTGGGTCACTGCGCCCGGGGTGTCAGATCACTTTCTGCAGCTCGATCACCATGCTGGCGGATTGGGCTCCAGAGTAGCGATCTGAAAGCAAAGACAATCGAGCGGCGTGGGACCTTCGTTGTGGACTACGTCGGAGACAATCGAACGTCGTGGGACCTTCATTATGGACTACGTCGGAGCGATCGGGCGTCGTGGGACCTTCGTTGTGGACTACGTTGGATCTTTTTATAATAAAGATGGAGTCCGAATTGTGTCTGTGTTTTTTTTTCAAATAAAAAGATTTTTCTCTGTGTGTATTTATTGACTATTTACCGTACTAGAGATTCCTAATGGCGGGTCTAACATTGGCCCTATATTATGAATCTCGGGCTTAGTGCCAGCTGCCAATAAAAAGCTGGCATTAACCACTTTATTACCCAGTTAGCCACCGGCACCAGGGCAACTGGAAGAGCGTGGGTACAGCGCCAGAAAATGGTGCTTCAATGAATGCGCCATTTTCTGGGGTGGCTGCGGGCTGCAATTCGCACCAGGGGGGGCCCAGAACGCTTGGGCCTCTCTATGCTGAGGATTTCATCCCCCAGCTGCCTAGTTGTACCTGGCTGGACCAAAAATATGGCGGAGCCCCACGTAATTTTTTTTCTAGAATTAGTTCTAGAAATTAAAAAAAAAAAAAGGGCTTCGCTGTATTTTTGGTTCCAGCCAGGTTTGACGAGGCAGCTGGGGGCTGGTGGCAGTCCGTAGCTGCCAAGTTGTACCTGGCTGGACCAAAAATATGGCGGAGCCCTATGTCATTTTTTTTCTAGAAATAATTCTAGAAATAAAAAAAAAAATAGGCTTCGCTGTATTTTTGGTTCTAGCCAGGTACAATGAGGCAGCTGGGGGCTGGTGGCAGTCCGTAGCTGCCAAGTTGTACCTGGCTGGACCAAAAATATGGCAGAGCCCCATGTCATTTTTTTTTTTTAAATTCTACAAATAAAATGACATGGAGCTTTGCCGTATTTTTGGTTGCCAGCCAGGTACAACTTGGCAGCTAGGGGGCTGGAATCCTCAGCATGGAGAGACCCAAATGTATTGGGTCCCCTATGCTGCGAATTGTAACTACTAGACTAGTATGTTTTTTCACAAAAAGTTTCTTTATTCATTTATACGTCTCAATTTGTGAAGCACATGGGGGTTCAAAGTGCTCACTGTGCATCTAGATATGTTCCCTGGGGGGTCTAGTTTCCAAAATGGGGTCACTTGTGTGGGATCTCAAATGTTTAGGCACACAGGGGCTCTCCATACGCGACCTGGTGTCCGCTAACAATTCCAATTGTTGGCAAACACCAGGTTGTGTATGGAGAGCCCCTGTGTGCCTAAACATTGGAGCTCCCCCACAAGTGACCCCATTTTGGAAACTAGACCCCCCAAGGAACCTATCTAGATGCATAGTGAGCACTTTGAATCCCCAAGTGCTTCACAAACTGATCCGTAATAAGGTAAAAATACTTTTTTTTTCACACAAATTTTCTTTTTTAATTTGTACGGATCAATTTGTGAAGCACCTGGGGTTCAAAGGGCTCACTATGCATCTAGATATGTTCCCTGGGGGTCTAGTTTCCAAAATGGGGTCCCTTGTGGGGGAGCCCCAATGTTTAGGCACACAGGAGCTCTCCAAATGCGACATGGTGTCCGCTAACAATTTGAGCTGATTTTCCATTCAAATTGTTAGCGGACACCATGTCGCGTTTGGTGAGCCCCTGTGTGCCTAAACTTTGGAGCTCCCCCACAAGTGACCCCATTTTGGAAACTAGACCCCCCAGGGAACTTATCTAGATGGGTGGTGAGCATATTGAACCCCCCTAGGTTCTTCACAAATTAATTCATAAAAATGAAAAAAACATTTTTGTGGAAAAAAGATTACTTTTTAATTTTTACGGATCAATTTGTGAAGCACCTGCAGGTTCAAAGTGCTCACAATGCATCTAGATATGTTCCCTGGGGGGTCTAGTTTCCAAAATGGGGTCACTTGTGGTGGAGCCCCAATGTTTAGGCACACAGGGGCTCTCCAAATGCGATATGGTGTCCGCTAACAATTTGAGGTGATTTTCCATTCAAATTGTTAGCGGACACCATGTCGCGTTTGGAGAGCCCCTGTGTGCCTACACTTTGGAGCTCCCCCACAAGGGACCCCATTTTGGAAATTAGACCCCCCAGGGAACTTATCTAGATGGGTGGTGAGCATATTGAACCCCCACATGCTTTACAAATTGATCTGTGAATATGGAAAAAGTACTTTTTTTTTACAAAAATGTTCTTTTAGCCTCAATTCTTTCATTTTCACATGGGTAACAGGATAAAATTCATCCTAAAATTTGTTGGGCAATTTCTCCTGAGTACACCGATACCTCATATGTGGTCATAAACCACTGTTTTGACGCGCGGCAGGGCTCAGAAGTGAAGGAGTTCCATTTCACTTTTTGAATGGAAAATGAGCTCCAAAAGTCAAATTGCTCTCTTTCCCTTCAGAGCCCTGCCGTGCGCCCAAACGGTGGTTTATGATCATATATGTGGTATCGATATACTCAGGAGAAATTGCCCAACAAATTTTAGGATCCATTTTATCTTGTTGCCCATGTGAAAATGAAAAAATTGAGGATACAAGAACATTTTTGTTAGAAAAATTAAAATATCCATTTTTTTGTTTCCAATTTGCTTAGTTCCTGTGAAGCACCTGAAGGATTAATAATCTTCTTGAATGTAGTTTTGAGTAGCTTGAGGGGTGCAGTTTTGGAATGGTGTCACTTTTGGGTGTTTTCTGTCATACAGGCCCCTCAGAGGGCTTCAAATGTGATGTGGTCACAAAAAAAATGATTTTGTAAATTTTGGTGGAAAAATGAAAAATTGCTCATGAACTTTGAACCCTTATAACGTCCTAACAAAATTTTTTTTTTTTTCCAAAATTGTGCTGATGTAAAGTAGACATGTGGGAAATATTATTTCATAACTACTTTGTGTCACATAACTCTCTGGTTTACCAGAAGAAAAATTCAAAATTTGAAAATTGCAAAATTTTCAAAATTTTTGCCATATTTTTGATTTTTTCACAAATAAATGCAAAAATTATTGACCTAAATTTAATACTAACATAAAGCCCAATATGTCACAAAAAAACAATCTCAGAATCGCTAGGATCCGTTGAAGCGTTCCCGAGTTATAACCTCATAAAGGGACACTGGTCAGAATTGCAAAAAATGGCAAGGTCATGAAGGGTTAAGGTATTTATTAATTAAGCAGAAAAAATAACCTCGCAACATGATTCTTCAGTTCTGTACATTTATGGTGGTATGAAATTTGTATGTTTTGTTTATACTTTAGCGTGAAAATAAATTCAGAAATTTGTAAAAATAAATGTGTTGCCATTTTCTGAGACCCGTAACTTTTTACATCTTTCTGTCGATAATATAATTTATAAGACATTAGAAGACATACAACAGATTGACCACTTTTTATTGCATTTTTGGGTGGAATTAAAATGACAAAACAAAATATTTTTTTGCTTTAACGTTTGATTTAAATATTTTTAAGTTTTGATAGACTGAAATTTTTAAGATGCAGCATTTTGAAATATGTAAATTATCATTTTACTTTAACCCCTTCATGACCTTGGAATTTTTCATTTTCATTTTTTGCTCCCCTGCTTCCAAGAGCCATACCTTTTTTTATTTTTCTGTCAATATAGACATGTGACAGATTGTTTTTTGCGGGACAAGTTGTACTTTCATATGCAATTATTTATTTTACCATATACCGTATATACTCGCGTATAAGCCGAGTTTTTCAGCCCAAAATTTGGGCTGAAAAGTCCCCCCTCGGCTTATACGCGAGTATATACGGTAATCCATATATATACAGCAGCAGCCCCGGAGGTATACAGGCCCCCCCATCAAGCTCCAGGGCCCCCCCCTTGCGCGGCACACCTGTAAAGGAAAATCATACTTATCACTGTCCCGCGCTGTCCCGCCGCTTGCCGACACACGATCCCGGGCTTCAATCCGCGTCTTCTGTGGTCGCGGGCAATGACGTCATTGCCCGCGACCACAGGAAGCCGGAAGACGGAAGACGCGGATTGAAGCCCGGGATCGTGTGTCGGCAAGCAGCGGGACAGCGCGGGACAGTGATAAGTATGATTTTCCTTTACAGGTGTGCCGTGCAAGGGGGGGGGCCCTGGAGCTTGATGGGGGGGCCTGTATACCTCCGGGGCTGCTACTGTATACAGCCCTGGGGCTGCTGCTGTATACAGCCCTGGGGCTGCTGCTGTATACAGCCCTGGGGCTGCTGCTGTATACAGCTTTGGGGCTGCTGCTGTATACAGCCCTGGGGCTGCTGCTGTATACAGCTTTGGGGCTGCTGCTGTATACACCCCTGGGGCTGCTGCTGCTGTATACACCACTGGGGCTGCTGTATACTACCTAAGGGCTGCTGTATATACCTCTGGGGCTGCTGTATACACCACTAGGGCTGCTGTATATACCTCTGGGGCTGTATATACCTCTGGGGCTGCTGTATACTACCTTTGGGGCTGCTGTATACTACCACTGGGGCTGCTGTATACTATCACTGGGGCTGTATATTCCTCTGGAGCTGCTGTATACTACCACTGGGGCTGCTGTATAGTACCACTGGGGCTGTATATACCTCTGGGGCTGCTGTATACTACCACTGGGGCTGCTGTATACTACCACTGGGGCTGCTGTATACTACCACTGGGGCTGCTGTATACTACCACTGGGGCTGCTGTATACACCTCTGGGGCTGCTGTATACTAACCACTGGGGCTGCTGTATACTACCTAAGGGCTGCTGTATATACCTCTGGGGCTGCTGTATACACCACTAGGACTTCTGTATATACCTCTGGGGCTGTATATACCTCTGGGGCTGCTGTATACTACCTTTGGGGCTGCTGTATACTACCACTGGGGCTGCTGTATACTACCACTGGGGCTGTATATACCTCTGGGGCTGCTGTATACTACCACTGGGGCTGCTGTATAGTACCACTGGGGCTGTATATACCTCTGGGGCTGCTGTATACTACCACTGGGGCTGCTGTATACTACCACTGGGGCTGCTGTATACTACCACTGTGGCTGCTGTATACACCTCTGGGGCTGCTGTATACTAACCACTGGGGCTGCTGCTGTATATACCACTGGGGTTGCTGCTGTATACTACCACTGGGGCTGCTGTATACCACACTGCTGGGGGCTGTATACCTGTGCTGGGGTCCACCCTCGGCTTATACACGAGTCAATAGGTTTTCCCAGGTTTTGGGGGCAAAAGTAGGGGGGTCGGCTTATACACGGGTCGGCTTATACACGAGTATATACGGTATCGTACAGGGAAATTGCAAAAAAAGTGCAATTACACGTTTGTTTTTTGGGTATTTTAGTCGACATGTTCACTATATGGTAAAACAGACTTGACGGGGTGATGCCTCGGATCGGTACGAGTTTGTAGACACCCAACATGTTCACCTTTATTGGTATCTAGGTGATGAAAAATAATTCAGAAGTTTGAGAAAAAAAACAACAGACTTTTTGCGCCATGTTCTGCGTCCCGTAGCATTCTCATTTTTTGGGATCTGGGTCTACGTGATGGCTTTTTTTTTTGCGTTTTGAGCTGACATTTCTAATGATACCATTTTGGGTGGATGCGCTGTTTTGATTTCCCGTTATTGCATTTTATAGCAATATTGCAGCGACCAAAAAAACGGAATTTTGGCGTTTGGACCATTTTTTTTCGTTACGGAGTTTACGGCTCTCAATAACGGATTTAATATGTTGATAGATCGGGCGATTCTGAACGCGGCGATACTAAACGTGTATTTATTTAATTTTTTTAATACCTTTATTGTGATTGGGGCAAAAGGGGGGTGATTTGAACTTTTTTTTTTTCTACAGGTTTTTAAAAACTTTATTTTTTAATTGATTCTTATTTTTACACTGCCCCATAGAGAGGCACCTTGCTGCACAGTCCGATCACTTCTGGGAGATACAGATGAGCTGCAGGTCATCTGTATCTCTCAGAATCGTGGGCTAGTTGTGGTTGGCAGCGCCTGCCAACCACAACCCAGAAGTGCTCCGTGACAGCATCCGGGGTCTAGCCAGGATGCCGGCCTGTCACGTGAGCACATTGCGGGATCTCCAGTGCAGGCGGGGAACATCACATTTCCCGCCACGGTGCCTTTGGATCGCGCCGTCAGAAATGACGGCGGGATCCAAAGGGTCAACAGCACCGATCGGATCCCGGATCCGATCTGTGCTGTTAGCCCGTCATCTCAGCTGATCACGTCAGCTGAGATGTCGGCTGCTTGATGTGAGCTCCGCGCCGGAGCTCACATCAAACCCCCCTTACCGGCCCATGACGTTGTACAACGTCATAGGTAGGGAAGTGGTTAAAGAAGACCTTTCACCCCCCTGGTGCTCTGCTGACTGAATGACGTACTGAATGCAACTTGTCTGCTGCATTCAGGTAAGGAGTCCCCCATGTCTCTAGTCCCCCTGTAAGTTGTAAAAAAGACTGTACGAAGCTTATGGATAAGGAGTCCAGAGGGACTTACTCAGTAATGAGTCATCGCTGTTCCTGGTGTCCTCCCCGTCTCCAGCCCTCTCATGTCAGCCTCCTGTATGTGTCATCGCTGCTGCTGGTGCTGCTGCTCTCCTCTCCACAGAGCGAGCAATGGGCGGGAGCGGTCCCAGCAGCTGAAACGCCTCCTGCCGGTGACATCAGTGGCGGAGCCGCCCCGCTCCAGATTATGTATGTACAGCAGGGAAGGCTCCGGCACTGATATCACCGGCAGGAGGCGTTTTAGTCATTGCCGGAGCCCACCTGCTGTACATGCATAATCTGGAGCAGGGTGGGCTCCGGCGCTGACATCACCGGCAGGAGGCGATTCAGCTGCTGGGACCACTCCATTGCTTTCTCTGTAGAGAGGAGACAAATAAAGGATGCTGAACAAGAGAAGGCTGGAGGTGGACCAGAGAGAGCTGGAGGCGGGGAGGACACCAGCAGCAGTGATGACACATATGAGGCAGTTGACAGGGTAGGGGGTACTCGGGTACCAGGGCTGATGGCGACTTTGATGGGGAATCACGGCTGGTAGGTCCCTGGTCCCCGTGTAACAGGTATACCAGCGCTGCAACCGACCGCTGAGGTGATGGTGGGTGCAGCAGAGTGTGGTACAGCTCCCCACAGGTGGAGCTTTACCTCAGGGCAGCGGGGAGTGTGTGGCACCCCATGGGTTAATGTGCCACAGTAACATCACACGGGTTCCCTCCCCACAACACACTGACTTACACTAGCACCTCTGGGCCAGGAGGGGGAGCACAACCTGCTCTCTTAAATACTCCAGGTCCACAGGAAGTAGCTCTGTGCAGCACGGAGCAGTGCTGTGAAGAGCAGAGTTAGTTTCAGTTCCTGGGAGAACTGAGAGAGACTGCAGTGCCAGTGAGGCTGTGCTAAGCTTCTCTGCAGTCTGCTCACGATTCCAGGCCTAGTGAGGGTCTGAGGAAAAGGAGAACTACAAGCAGAGAGACACGTCTGGGAGCTTGAGTGCCACCTTCACTCACCCCAGAAGAGCGCACAGAATGGAGACCGGATCCGGTACTGTGACTGACACACAGCAAGGTGAATCCAGGAGTAGTGGGGTTTCTAGACAGCCACAGTACCAGAGCAAAGCAACACGGAGGGGTCAGTACAGCACAGAGGACTCAAGTTTCCTAGCCAAGTGGTACCAGCAGCAGAACAGAGAGAGAGTGAGACAGTCCCAGCAGCTCAGCTAGACACAGCAGCCAGGACACACACACACAGCGCAGCACGAGGAAGCTGATGACCCAGACAGGGTGGGAGGAAAACCCGGCCCCTACAGACTCCGTGGACAATCTGCAATAACATTGCAGTAAAGCTTTGGAACCTACAAAACGTGAGTGTGTGTTCCTTAACATGTCTCCACTATTCACATCCATCATAGACTTTACCAACACTGCCCCGGGGAACCCAGTTCTGACCACTGGAACTATTCCATCTCAGCTGCTACTACATCATCTCCGGAGGTTCTGCAGCAGCAGCAGCCCCATTAGTGGCTGCACACAGTGGGTGGCGTCACGATAGACTATTCTCCCCTGTAAATACACCCTTTTATTTGCCAGGGCCCGGGACACGGTGTGGACCAGGACCCCCGTGACATTCCCCTGAAGCAGACACGGTCTGGTATCGAGTACCCTCGTCCCAGTGGGCTCGACAAGTGGATGAGGGGAGTCGTAGTCACATCTCTGCAGAAAAGGCGGTGAATAGCTGCGGTTAAGCAGGCACACACACACAGTGATCGTTGTTTCGGTGCCTTTTACTGGTGTCAGGGTAACAGGTACAGTCCAGAGAAATAACCAGGTGCAGAGGTGTAACTACGTTTTCTGGCACCCGGGGCAAGGATTTATTTTGGTCCCCCCCCCGCCGCCACCGCCAATTTTTATTTGATGAGGCATAGTGTATATATACCTCAGGTATATATATGTATACATCAGACAGGCACACTATGAGGTGTATATATATGTATACATCACCAGGCAGGCACACAAACTATGAGGTGTATATATGATATACACACCTCATAGTGTGTGTGCCTGCCTGATGTATACATATATACACCTCATAGTGTGTGTGCCTGCCTGATGTATGTATATATATATATACAATCATCCAAAATAGATAACACCGGGCACTAAACGCTTATAGTTAGGGCGGGCTGTGACACTTCTGCAGCTGTACCTGGTGGTGCTGGCTCTTGATAGCGGGAATCAGCAATACAAAAGAAAACAATGTCCGCACTCACCGGTAGTTGATCTTGAGACTTTTTAATTCCTGTTCACATCAATGAACAAAGTAAATCAGCAAGGGAGGGGGTGCAGGGGCGAAGGACGATGGCACGCCGTTTCGTGGTTGTGTACCGCTTAGCGGACCCGTGGAAGCGGTACACAACCGCGAAACGGTGTGCCGTCGTCCTTCGCCCCTGCACCCCCTCCCTTGCTGATTTACTTTGTTCATTGATGTGAACAGGAATTAAAAAGTCTCAAGATCAACTACCGGTGAGTGCGGACATTGTTTTCTTTTGTATTGCTATATATATATATATATATATATATATATATATATACACTTCAGGTATATATATGTATACATCAGGCAGGCACACTATGAGGTGTATATATGTATACATCACCAGGCAGGCACACACACTATGAGGTATAATATTATACCTCATAGTGTGTGCATGCGCCTGATGTATACATATATACACCTCATAACCCCAGCTGGGCCAGCCCAGGACAGGCAGCCACCCCCCCCCAATCCCAACCCCCCGCCTGTTTAGGTTACTTTATTACCAGAGCGGATCAACGGAAGACTCAGTCTGAGTCAGGAGGAGGCAGGCACAGCAGCTCCTCGGCACTTCTCCTCTCCGTCCCAGACTGTGCGGCGCGCCGGGTGACGTCAGCCGCAGCGCGACGTGCCCGGGGGGCGGGTTTGTGTACACACAGCTCTGCGGCCGCCCGTGCACAATATGCGGCGAGGGAGATTAGTTCCGGCGGCGGCGCTGCAGTGCCACCGCCGACGCCTGGTCACCTGATGATGGCACCGGCGCCCTCCACTGAGTGGCGCCCGGTGCAAGAGGTCCGGCTGCACCCCCCTGGATACGCCCCTGACCAGGTGCCTGGTGCAACTTGGGACTTCCACCTTAGAAAGTTGTGAGGCCTCCTCTGTCTGTGCTCTGTGGCTTGGGGTAAGTCCTGCCTGCGCCTAAACTCACCGCTCCTTCTCCCTCTCAGGGCTTTGCTCTAGACTGACAATTAGGTCCTTTTGCGGGGTCCCTATTCCTCCTATGGCCCCTGGTTCTGTGATTGGTCAGTTTGAGTGTCTCTTGTCTGTTACCTCAGGGGATTTGGTCCTCCTGGTTCTCCAGGCCTTTTACTGCTGCAGTGCATGCTGGCAGTGTCGGACTCCGGTATCCGGGTGTACTATAAGGATTCCTTAACTGGTTCCTTTTCTTGATTCCCTGCCTCCTCCACTGGCCTCCGACCCTCTCCTTAGGGTGCAGCACAGCTGGGTCAGTGTTCCCTGGTCCTGGGCCTGGATCTCTCCCAGCGACCAGCTCCTCACTCCAGCTCTCTCCTCAGACCCTCTGGAACTCACTAACTCCTGGGACTAACTACTGGGACTAACTGACTCCTGGATCTTTTAAAGGGGAACTGACTTAAGGCAGCCAGTAGAGCTCCCCCTTCAGGTCTGGGGTGGAAGGTGTTGTGTGCTGTGTGAACCAAGGTGTAATTCCCTCCTTGCATCGGTGGATCCTGTGGCAATCCCCTGCAGGGGTGCCACACATACAGGAGGCTCAACAAGAGAGGGCTGGAGGCGGGGAGGACACCATACAACAGCAATGACTCATTACTGAGTAAGTCCCTCTGGACTCCTAATCCATAAATTTCGCAAAGTCTTTTTTACAACTTAAGGACCTGTTACACGCTTCAATGTCCCAGCGATCCCACCCATGATCCGACCTGGCCAAGATCGCTGGGACATCGTTTAGTGAACGATGCTGAGGTGTCACACGTACAGATATATTGAACGACGCAGCAACGACTCCACGACAAGTGAACGATACTTGCGATCGTTTGGTCGCCTACGTGCTTCAGTTCTGAATAGGCGAAGTCGTAAACGAGATTGTTGGAAAGGTGTCACACACAAAGATGTTGCAGGTTGAATGAACGACGAACGACAGATTTATGGACATGTTCATAAACCTACGATCAACAATCTAACGGGTTATCGTTGGTCATATCTACATGTCACACGCATTGACGTCGTTACGACGTCACGTCACCACCCCAAAAGCCGTGACGTACCAATGATATCGTTAATTATATTGAATCGTGTAACGGGCCCTTTACAGTGGAGCTAGAGACATAGAGGACCCCTTCCCTGAATGCAGCTGACACGCTGCATTCAGTAATGCATTCAGTTAGTTGACATGCCCCTCCAGGGCCTTAAGATACTGAGAACTGGGCTTTCTTGAGGTTTCATCACGGGGATCACAGGGACCGAGACCTGGCTTCGTGACCCCGGCGGTGTCATTAAAATATAGGTGTGGGTGGCCCTCTCTCTTAGGGATAGGGATCTGGCGTGGAGGCTTCATTCTGGACAGGGATGACAGGACCTGGGAATACTTGTTAATGTATACGTCACGCCACCTGCAGGTTGCAGCTATCAATGGCCGCCGATGCACAACAGTCTTCCTAAGGGCCGATAGTTGTGAGGCAGCAATGTTCTTAAGCAATCTATGGGTGGGGCTGACCCTTAAAGTAACAGAAAGTACCTGGGTGAGTTGATAGTTGTGTTTCTAGTGCTTCAGACACATTAAGAAAGTTCACAGACACAATGGGCTGCAGACTTTAGTTCTTTTACACAAAGTCTTTGTTCAGCAGCCCACTGAGCACTGGGTTGTCTGAGGCAGGGATCCAGCTACTCACTGGTAATAGGATGGTATGTAACTGGCATCTCTTCTCTGTCCTTTCCAGGTTGTCTGAAAGACAAAAAGAAAAAGGGGGCGCAATAGTGCAATATCGCTTGTGAAATAGATTTCCTTAATTGTGGACCTGTGCCTACTAACCTTATAGTGTTGTGCGGGCCATGCACATCAGATGGCCTCAACATGGGATATTCACCACGTACGGGACATGTATACACACCACATGCACACAAAGAGTAACAGCTAAGGTGGAGACCCAACATTGGATACTCACCATGTACCCGAAAATACACACCACAAAGAGACCCACACAACACAAAGACACACACCACACAGACACCCCCCACAGACACACACACACATACACACCCTATAAGGACACATGCACTCACCCCACAGGGACACACACACCACAGGGACATACACACATACACACCCCACAGGGACACAGAGACACACACACTCCACAGATACACACAGACCCCATAGGGATGGACACACACCACAGAGACACCCCTCCCCCCACAAGGACACACACCACAGGGACACCCCTCCCCCCCAAAAGGACACACACCACAAGGACCCCCCCACAGGGACACATGCACAGCACTGCTACACACACACACCCCAGGGACACACACACCACACAGACAGACACAGATGTGCACAAATCGCCTCACACAACTCGCCTCATACGTCTGGGGTATGTTTAATTTCCAAAAATAAACATCTGATTAAAAACAGCCAATGTGCAACACATGTGCCATATAGGGAATAAAGGCAGATGTCAGTCACATGAGCTGTCTATTATGTGTATGTGTGAGGTAACATATACTGCCCGGCCGGGGGGAGGGTTTACTGTTGGCTGGAGATTTATCAGGCTGCCTATAGCAACCAATCACAGTTCAGCTTCTATTTTCCTACAGGTCATTAATATGACATATTCAAATTCTATTTTGTAATAGCTAACAGCAGTTATTTATTAACCCAGGCATAGCCGGGTACTACAGCTAGTTGATAATATAATAAAACCAGTCATCCATAGATAGAGTATGCAAGGGTGCCTCATATACCTGTTCTGATGTTATGCTCAATCCTGCATGCCCAGCGCTCCTCCTGCTCCTACGCCGTTTTGTCAAGAGACTTCATCAGGGGGTAGTGTGCCAGCAGACTTCATCAGGGGGTAGTGTGTGTAATGCTTTTAAAGGCTCATCAATAAAGTTTTGTATTTTTTATACAATCCATTGTCTCCAGGGAGACTTTTTGATTATTAGTACTGTTTGGAAGGTAGATATTGGGATGGAGTAATGATTGGCACATTACAGTGGCAGGTATGTTTTCTTAGATTCCACAAAATGTTATTTATATGCTGTGAAGAAAATCTGAAAAATATGGACACGTTCACATGTTCAATATTTAATCAGTATTTTCCATCAGTGTTTGTTGCCAACACGAGGAGTGGAAAAATGAGAGAATGGTATAATAGAAACACATCACCACTTCTGTATTTGTCACCCACTCTTGGTTTTGGCTACTAATACTGAGGTAAAAAACTTAACAAATACTCAACTTGTGAACATAGCTTAATTTTGCTGATGCTGGGGATTTAAAATCCTTGACCTGTCAATTTATACTACACATGATATTGTGGATGTCTTTGTGTTAATATCACAAAACCACTCACACAATTATAAAATGCATTTTAATTTTATTGAATAAAATTAAAACCAAATGGAGCAAAATGTATAAGGGTATGTGCACACTTACGTCGGCTTAGTGTCGGCGGCGGCTGGGCGGACCCGACAGGAAGCTCGGCAGCCGTCCACCGGCTTCCTGTCGGGTATGTGCGGCAGGAGACGGGCGGGTGTGCGGCGGGTGCACAGCAGGTTAGCGGCGGCGGTTCTGCAGCGGCTGGAAGCAGCACATGATTCTACTTGCAGCCGCTGCAGAACCGCCCGGTTTATAGAACATGCTCAGTCTTTGCTAACCCGCTGGGAACCCAGCGGGTTAGCAACAGATGAGCATGTGGAAACCGCCGGTGTGTGCACACCGGGGTCGGTTTACATAGGTTTATATGTTAACCCAAAAGCCGCTTTTGGATTAACATAAATTTACATAAACCTCATGGAAACCGACCGGCGGTTTCCGCTGCTAAACCGCTGCTAAACCTACAAGTGTGCACATACCCTAAAACGTTTCAGAGGGATTCAAGTAAACAAAGGTGGTGAACCCACACATACTGTACATAAGCAGTCATAGGAAAAAAACAACTGATATTTTTCATATATATCCAATCTGAAACAGATATGTCTCAAGTGGGAATATTCATGTGCAATCTGATTCTAAATATCCTGAGGCATATACAGGGTTGCCAGTAGGAATTTTGGGGCCCAGAACAGGCAAAATCTTGCAGCCCCACTGAGACTCCACCCAGCCTCCACCATAGCTCCACCTCCACCCAGGCTGCACCCCCCAAGCATTCTATTATATATATATATATATATATATATATATTCATGTATATGCACACATACTTATATACCTATGTATATACACTCACACACAGTTCAGACCACTTTGGGCTGAATACACAACAGCTGTATATACAATAGAGAATAAACAATTGAGACTGCTGCGGCCCGTATACACAATGGAGACTGCTGTTGGCTATGCACACAATAAAGAATACACAATAGAGACGGCTGCAGGCCGTATAGATAATGAAGACAGCTGCAGGCCATATCCACAATTGAAATGGCTGCGGGCCATATAGACAACGAGACAGCTGCAGGCCGTATACACAATGGAGACTGCTGCTGGCTATACACACAATAGAGAATACAAAATACTGTAGAGACTGCTGCTGGCTATACACACACAATATAGAATATACAATAGAGACTGCTGCTGACCGTATACACAATGGAAACAGATGCAGGCCGTATAGACAATGGAGATGGATGGGGCTGTATAGACAATGAAGAACGACTGCAGGCCGCATAGACAATGGAGACGGCTGTATACACAATGAAGACGATTGCTGGCTACACAAAAAGTCAATAGAGAATACATAACAGAGACTGCTGCTGGCTGTATACAATAGAGAATATATAATAAAGACTGCTGCTGGCCGTATACACAATGGAGATGGTTGTGGGACGAATACACAATGAAGACTGCTGATAGATGTATGCACATTAGAGACTGCTGCAAGATGTATGCACATTAGAAATTGTTGCAAAACGTATGCACATTAAAGACTGCCGCAGGACATATGCGCATTAGAGTAATGTAGATATTTGTGCAAATTTATTAAAAAAAGAAAAACTAAAATATCACATGGTCATAAGTATTCAAACCCTTTGCTCAAACACTCATATTTAAGTCACATGCTGTCCATTTCCTTGTGATCCTCCTTGAGATGGTTCTACTCCTTCATTGGAGTCCAGATGTGTTTAATTAAACTGATAGGACTTGATTTGAAAAGGCACACACCTGTCTATATAAGACTTCACAGATCACAGTGCATGTCAGACCAAATCAGAATCATAAGGTCAAAGGAACTGCCCAAAGAGCTCAGAGACAGAATTGTGGCAATGCACAGATCTTGCCAAGGTTACAGAAGAATTTCTGCAGTACTCAAGGTCCCAAAAGGCACAGTGGCCTCCATAATCCTTAAATGGCAAAAGTTTGGAATCACCAGAAGTCTTCCTGGACCTTGCCGTTCAGCCAAACTGAGCAATCGTGGGAGAAGAGCCTTGGTTAGAGAGGTAAAGAAGAACTCCAAGATCACTGTGGCTGAGCTCCAGAGATGCTGTAGGGAGACAGGAGAAAGTTCCACGCTGTCACTATAGCCCTCCACCAGTCGGGCCTTTATGGCACAGTGGCCTGAGGGAAGCCTCTCCTCAGCGCAAGGCATATGAAAGCCCGCATAGAGTTTTAAAAAAAAGCATATTAAGGACTCCTGGACTATGAGAAATAATATTCTCTGGTCTGATGAGACGAAGATAGAACTTTTTGGTGATAATTCTAAGTGGTATGTGGGAGAAAACAAGGCACTTTTCATCACTTGCCCAATACAATCCCAACAGTGAAACATAGTTCTGGCAACATCATGCTATGGAGGTGTCTTCCAGCTTCAGGCACAGGACGACTGGTTGCAATTGAAGGAAACATGAATGCGGCCAAGTATAGAGATATCCTGGATGAAAACCCCTTTCAGAATGCCCTGGATCTCAAACTTGGCCAAAGATTTACATTCAAACAAGACAATGACCCTAAGCACATAGCTAAAATAACAAAGGAGTGGCTTCAGTACAACTTTGTGACCATTCTTAACTGGCCCAGCTAGAGCTCTGACACAAACCCAATTGAGCATCTCTGGAGAGACCTGCAAATGGCTGTCCAAAAACGTTCACCATCCTACCTGATGGAACTGGAGAGGATCTGCAAGGAACAATGGCAGAGGACCCCCAAATCCTGGTGTGAAAAACTTGTTGCATCATTCCCAAGAAGACTCATGGCTGTACTAGCTCAAAAGGGTGCTTCTACTCAATACTGAGCAAAGGGTCTAAATACTTATACAGTGTTGGCCAAAAGTATTGACACCCCTGCAATTCTGTTAGATAATACTCAGTTTCTTCCTGAAAATGATTGCAATCACAAATTCTTTGGTATTATTATCTTCATTTAATTTATCTTCAATGAAAAAAACACAAAAAGAATTGTCCTAAAGCCAAATTGGATATAATTCCACACCAGCGGCGTAGTTTGTTTAAACTAACTCAATACAGTCAATATCACGTCACACAGTACCCGGTAACACCGGGCACATGATCCTGTTCGTGATGCCAGAAAAAGTTATGTTGCGCCCAGGCTTTGGGGTACTTGGGTGTCAGGCTGCAAAAGAGATCAGCGGTGTCACGGGGAATGGCGGCCGCGCCTGACCCCGTGTCCTGGGCCTATCTTTCAAAAGGGGGGTTATATTTACAGGGGACTATTTACAGTTGTTTGTCGTGACGCCACCTGTAGTATCTGGTGAGATGCCACCAGCGCCGCCACAGTCCGCCGAAGGTAGATGGTATGGCAGCTAGTGTGGTAAAGTCCTCCACAGGTAGGACTGGGACCTCCGGGGCAGCGTAGTGAGAAGGGGCAGCATGTGGTGGAGCTGGGATAGTATAAGGAGTGCTGGAACAGTCTATGAGAGGGGCCGGTAATGCAGAGGAATGACACACGCACACTGCAAAGTCTCTTTTACCTTTTACTGATGTTTGGCAGGTAAAGACGTCCAGGGCACTGACGGGTGGACAGGTTGCACAGTGGGTCCCCACAGCAAGTGGGTATAAGGCCTCCTCTGCTCTGTAGTGATGATTGAAGCACAGCCTGCTTGCAGCCAGACTTGCCTCCCCTCTCTTCCTGACTGTAGTGTCTATCTTTCCTCCTGTGCGGTCTCCGGGTTACCCTCGCTGATCACTGCGGTGCTGTACTGCTGTGTCTAGCTCCCTCTCTTGACCTACAGGGGATAACTGGGTGACTGCAGCCTCCACGGTGTAACAGGGTTTTCTGTGGTCCTAGAGTATCCCACAGGTGCGGATCCTCAATATCCGGTACTTCTTTGGGCGAACCTTCTCAAGTTCCTCACTCCCTCTTTGCTAACTGCTCCTTGCCTTCTGTCCCCACTTAGGCTTGCGGGACGTAGAAGGACCACTCTGGGTCTCTGGCTCGGGCCTAACCGCGGCACCGACCATCAGGACATCTTCGCAGCTCTCCTAGCATCTGCACACTCTGACTAACTCCTCCCCCAGCAGCAGTATTTATGGGGGATCTTGCCTAAGGTCAGCAGGTGGTGCTCCCCCTACTGTGCCCATGTGGAAGGTGTTGTATGTAGTAGGTACCTGCTGTGGAAACCCAGCTGTGCATTAGAGAAGTCTGGGGCTGCCTGCGTGAGCAGGGTGCCACAGATGCTGAGTGAGTATTATGGCCTTCCCACTGACTTTTCTTTGTGGTTAGGTTTCTTGGTGCATTTTTAGGTGTTCAATACTCCCTCTTGGTTGCTATGCGCTACCTCCTGTCAAGCTGGTAGTGTTGATCCTGTGGGTATCTGTGCTTTGGTCAGAGCAGTTCCCTGATCCTCTGTACTATGGACGCCCCAGAGTGCTCCACTTGAGTGGCTAGTGGGCATAAAACTCACCAGCTTCCAGTTTCTACCATTTGTGGTCACCAGACCACAGGGGCATTACAGATACAAATGCAGCTGGCATGTTGGGAGCTTCAGTGTATTAGAGCTGGCCTTTGTTACCATGTGCTGGTGTGGAGCCCACTGGGACGGGGTACTCGGTAACGGACCGGGGTTCTGCTGGGGGATGACACGGCGGTCCTGGTCCGGACCGTGTCCCGGGTTCACACAAGTAAATGGGGTGTATTTACAGGGGATTAGGTCCTGTTCGTGACGCCAGGTTGTGGAGCCCACTGGGACGGGGTACTCTGTACCGGACCGGGGTACTGATGGGGGATGACACGGTGGTCCTGGTCCGGACCGTGTCCCGGGTTCACACAAGTAAATGGGGTGTATTTACAAGGGATTAGGTTTATCGTGACGCCACCCACGGGTTGTGGTCAGGGTGACCACCACTGCTGCAGAACCTCCGGGGATGATGTTTGGCAGCTGTAGATGGAACGGCAGGTAGGGCCTGGTTCCCTGGGGCAGTGGTAATTAAAGTCTGTGATGGTTGTTATAGATGTTACAGGAAAGTAGGGGTACTAGTAGAGATGATGAGAGTGGAGGCAATGGCAGTTTATGAGGGAAAGTAGGCTTTCAGCACAAGGATCACACACACTCACGTTTGTTGTCGTTTTCCAAGTTTTTACTGTGCAGATGGTAAAGCAGAGTATTGTCCACTGAGTCTGTACCGGGACCGGGTTGCTCCCACCCTGACCGGGTCCTTGGCTTCCTACTTCTGCGCTTTGTGTGTGGCCCTGCTGCCGCTTTTAGCTGACCTGCTGGCCCTGTCTCCCCTCACGGGTACCAATCTGCTAGACAACTTGAGTCCTCTGTGTCACTGACCCCTCCGTGTTGCTTTGCTATGGTACAGTAAAGATGGTGGACCTTCACTATCCTGGTATTCACTGTCCTGTCTGTCCCAGGCACAGCATCGGATCCAGTATCCGTCCTAAGCACCTCTCCGGGGTGGGTTCAGGGTAACTCCTTGTCCCGGGTGTGTTCCTCTGTTTCTCTGACTCCTTCCCTCAGACCTCTCAGGACCTCCACTCCAACTGGACTCCCTCTCTAGCTCCAACCCAGACTACTGATTAACTGTCACTCCTGCTCTGAGGTAAACAACATTAGCTCCTCCCACTCTTGCAGGTGCCACCTAAGCTCCTCCTACTTCCTAGTGTAGTGTTGTGTGGGAAGTAAACCTGTGTTGATGTTTCTGTGGCACATTAACCCTTGGGGTGCCACATTGGCAGATGTTTTGTGACTCAGAGTCATTTAGAGCATCTGTTCATGATTAACCAACAAAACTGGAACTAGTTGGGGATGGATCCAGTGTCAACGGAGGGTGAAAATGGGGTGCCCCTGTGGTCTGGTCACCACAGTGGTATTTAAGGTCATCGTCTGAGGAAAATTCAGGTATCCTATGTTAGACTCCCAACACATACACACACTCCCCAAACTCTGATCAGTGGGCTGGGCACAAGAAGGCCTGTTTTAGGCTGTGATAAACACTAGTTGGAGGGAAGGATAAGCAGTAGTGGGTAGTAGGGAGGGGTGGAAACAGAAGTTACTTAGTCTTAGACAAAGAAAGAGAGCAGAAGTCACCGTTGGCTTCCAGGCTCAAAACTGCAACAAGGGGTTCTAGAACCCCAAGCTCTCAGGTCTGCATGACTGGCAGTGAACTGTAGGCTGCTTGGCTGTAGGCTACTGGGCTGTAAGCACAGTAGCCACACTGTGGGACCATCCAGGGGCACTGCAACTACCAAAGGACCAGAGAGCCGGTGTGGGTTTGGCTGCTCAGAAAGAGTCTGTGTTGCCTGCAGGCCTGGTGGTTAGGGAGCAAAGAGGAACACAGGAAAGCTATTTGCATCTACAACCTCATCCCAAGGACACGTCAGCTGGTAGGCCATATACCCATCCTGCATAGCGGTCCCTAGTTCTTTTCAGACTGACCAGATCGATGTCCCAGTGAACTACTACACTGAATATGGATGAACTGAATTGCAGAGTAAAAAGTTATAGAATAAAAAACTGTCTTCTTGCCTCCTCTCTGTAACCTCTCTGCACCTCTTGCAGCACAATCCCTCTCCATCTTCTTCTACATCTATCACCTACTAAACTCAATTACCTGCTCTGGCTGAGGAGCGTATAACACCTAGCGGCTACAACACCTAATCACTGTGAGCATCCATACGCAGCGCCAGCCATCCCTGGCTGGACACCTCAGCTGGCGTCACAAACTATTCTCCCCTGTAAATACCTCCCCTTTTACTAGTGCTTACCAGGGCCATGGCGCGGGGCGCTGCCACTGTGACATCAACCAATCTTTCCGGCTGCTGAGTATCCCCTTTCTTAGTGCAATAAAAAGAGAACCCAGGGAAAAGGCATTATGTACAGAAAACGAAGACCACATTAAAAGGGACCCTTCAGATCTCCTGTGTACCCAGAACCACAAGCAGTTCTAGGTGTATGTCTTAAATTCCTGCCTGATAGTCCCAGCATGTTGCAGCATAAATAAACAGATCTCTAGAGAAAGTATTTCTAAAGATCGTTTATGATATGCTAATTAGAGCTTTGACTAGTCGAGGAGGCATCAGTTCCCAAGTATACTCGGCCCTCATAGCATGTTATTCCTCAACTGTTTCTGTGATTACATGCTTTGCATAGCATCGCAATCCCAATCACATGGCTGTATATCCCTCACCCTTGAGCGTCTCTGTCTCTGGGTGTATGCAACCCGGACTTCAGAGAGGGTCATTGTGCATGGTTGGGGGTTGTCTATACTTTCGGCCATGTACACTACTCTAAAACCTTGTGTTTGTATTCCAGCTTCAGAAAGGCATAGTGCATATGACCGGAAATGCAGTGACTTTTGATCATGAGTGGTGAGCCTCTCAGAAGCTGAGGTACAAACATATGGCTTTAGAGTATGGTAGTCTGCATGACCAAAAGTACAGATGACCCCCGACCACGCGCATTGAGCCTCTCTGAAGCCGGTGGTGCATACAGCTGCGCGGATTAGGATGATGGTACTATTCAAAGCATGATATCACGGCCACAGAGGCAGAATAACATGCTTCATAGGCTGACTAGTTGTGGTAACTCCCACCCTCTTGACTAGTCAAAGTTCTAATTAGCATATCATAAACAATCTTTAAAAATAATTTTTCTTAAAATTGGCTTACGTATGCTACTATATGCTGGGACTGTTAGGCAGGGATTAGAGATATACACCCAGCACTGCTTGTAACAGGTTCCCTTTTAAGATTTGGGAATATTTTTTTTAAATGAGTAAAAAGTGTATTAGGAGGAAGAAATGCTTTAAAGGATTAATATTGATAGTGTTTAGAATCACTGAATCTCTTTATTATGTTGTCATTTTGTGATGAAAACTGTAATAGTTGCATTGTACGGGTGATTTATAGGCATCATAAACTTTTCTTTCCTTACAAAGAACTTTCTGCTATGCAAACACATCTGCCGCTGAAGAAATTTCTTTATATTTGACATCTTCATAGTGCATATACTACTCTATTGTCTCATAACAACATGTAACAATTTCTCCCACAGAGGGATAGTTCAGCTTTGATTTTATATCTCGGATGACTCACATAAACGCACAATGGTTTCAGAAGAGTGGTTTAGTCAGATGTTTATTGTTGTTATTCTGTGTGCTTGTTGCTATAGTGCCTCTGCGTCCTTGTGGCTGGGTATTGTCGTTGTGGTGGGACATTGTGCTACTATATTAGTACCATGTGAGAGCTTCCTTTTTAGCAATATGACGGGACACTGTGCTTGGCGTTGTAGTGGGCACTCTATTGTATTGTAATAGAATTCCAAAACTCACACCCAGGAGTCAGGCCAATATAATCAAGAATAATGATTTTTATTTTTCAAATATCAAACACTGATAAAATGGAAATATATAAAAAGCAACCACAGAACAGGAATTACCCCACTTGGTACAGGTGAAATCATATATATTACACAGAGTGCATGTCCTTATTCTATACATAGTGCACAGAGCTAAAAACATCCAAGTCACAAGCCCCACAATGAACCTCTGCCAAATCAGCATAAAAGACAAGTGTCACAATCAGACCAAGGGGGTAAAGATGTATTACCTGCCTGTGTGCCCCCCAACGCGCGTTTCGCGTTAGCTTCGTCTGAGGAGGTTCATTGTGGGGCTTGTGACTTGGATGTTTTTAGCTCTGTGCACTATGTATAGAATAAGGACATGCACTCTGTGTAATATATATGATTTCACCTGTACCAAGTGGGGTAATTCCTGTTCTGTGGTTGCTTTTTGTATATTTCCATTTTATCAGTGTTTGATATTTGAAAAATAAAAATCATTATTCTTGATTATATTGGCCTGACTCCTGGGTGTGAGTTTTGGAATTGTGTTGCATTGGAGGGCCATGTATTTACATTGAGGGTTCCCCCTTTTTGAATTTGTATTGTAATAGAGCATAGATTAGCACTGTGGTACTTTATCTGTATCATGGGAGAGTTCTTTATCTAAGGCTGACTTCAAACTACGTTTTTTACCATCCTGTTCTGTTCGTTTTTGAAACGAACAAAACAGGATCGTTTTTACCCCCCATACATCCCTATGGGGCCGGATTGGCAATATTTGGCCATCCGGTTTTGTGAATCCGGTGCAGGATTAGTTTCTGTCCTGGTTTTTTCCGGTCCCAAAAACAATGCCTGCATCGTTTTTGGGCTCCGGTGACATAACAGGGCAGAAACGAATCCTGTCCTGTCCGGCAAACTTATCATGGGAGCCTATGGTACCGGATCCGGGAAACAACAGAATCGTTTCCCAGATCCGGTGCCAAGATACAGAGAATGCGCAGAACAGGTGTACTGCTCTGTACCCATGGTAAATCTGTGTAATATCACTATAGCAGTGTATCTATATACACTGCTAAAGTGATATTAAATAAAGGGATGATTAAAAATAAAAAATAAATTCTCACCTGTCCGGCGACAGTGTCTCACGCTGAATACAAAACTTAAGGACCTTGCATGATGTCACCGGGGGGGGGGAGGGCAACCTGATCACATGACCGCATCAGATTTGCTGATGCGGTCATGTGATCGGGTTGCCCATCACTCCCGGTGACATCATGCAAGGTCCTTGAACGGCCAGGAAAATTTGCAGTCAGCGTGGGACACTAGTGGTCGCTGGAAGGTGAGGATTTATTATTTTTTATTTTTAATCATCCCTTTATTTAATATTACTTTAGTAGTGTATATAGATACACTGCTATAGTGATATTACACAGCAGCAACACAGTGCTGACAGCGGGCTCGGCTCCCCTCTGCTCTTTCTGTGTCCAGATACTGGACCGGACACAGAAATGGCATCTGGAGTTGCCGATCCGGTGCTGTCCGTTCCTGTTCGTTGGATCCTGCAAAAAAACAGGATCCAATGATCAGGAACAAAACTGTAGTGTTAAGCCAGCCTAACAATATGATGGGGCACTGTCTAGTAGACAGATTAGCACTGTGGCACTGTTTCTGAATTATGTGGGGCACTGTCTAGCATTGTAGCAAGGGAATTTACCCTAAGTAATATTTCTTTTCTGTCTTCTAGAAAGCTCCTGTTTGAAATATGAAAAAGAAAAATAGAATATCTAATCTGATAAAGTATATTTAAAGCATAACCGCCGTTTAAATTTATATTTAATAATAATGTAGAGCATGTGATTTTAATAAACTTTCTAATATACTTCATTAGAAAATTTTGGTTGCAAACCATTCATAAACCTTCTACAAAGTGTCCCAACTGCACTATGTGTGAAGCATACACGTTTATTATCACTCAGATCCGTCGTCAGTGAATACGGACATGTAACATTGTATCAGATTAGGCTCAGCATACAGCACAGTTACTAAGCAACATCAGATTTCAGGATCATGCCAAACTAGTTTCTACCAGAAAGATGTGTCACAATCTCTATTAACTCCTTGTCTGCTGGCTCCACACAGCTCAGGATCTCTGTAAGGGCCACGTCACACACACAGAGATATGTTCAGATCTTGTTTGCAGATCTCTGGTTGCAGTGAAATAATGGACATATTGTTCATTTGTACACAGCCACAAAATGAACAATATGTCCATGATTTCACTGCAACCAGAGATCTGCAAACAATATCTGCACAATTATCTGTTTGTGTGACGTGGCACTTAAGCCTTTCTCTGCTATCACATCACATTGCACTAATCTCTATGAGCTGCTGGCCACACCCACACAGACAGAAAATGCTGTTTTTCAAAATACATCAGAAAAATGTGAGAAAATAAGTCATATGGCAGAAAAAAAGCATTATATTAGCTATGTGACCCATCATTAACAACCAGTGCAGTATTGTTTTTTTTTTCTCAATTAAATGACATTTACACTTTAGTGGAAATAAAAATAAACAGTTGTATTGTATTTTTAGACTATAGTTCTCTTGTTTTCTTGGAATTAGATTCAGTCTGCATAATATCATGTAGAATTAATAATAGTTTAGCACTAAATCATTATCATTTCTCAGAATGCTGTGACTGAAATAATAATATAATATTTATTCATTTATATAGTGCTATTAATTCCATAGCACTTTACATACAGTCATGGCCAAAAGTTTTGAGAATGACACCAAAATTTTATTTTCACATGATCTGCTGGACTCTGGTTTTTATTTGTATTTGTCTGATGTTTATATCACATACAGAAATATAATTGCAATCATATTATGAGTACCAAAAGGTTATATTGACAGTTAGAATGAGTTAATGCAGCAAGTCAATATTTGCAGTGTTGACCCTTCTTCTTCAGGACCTCTGCAATTCTCCCTGGCATGCTCTCAATCAACTTCTGGACCAAATCCTGACTCATAGCAGTCCATTCTTGCATAATCAATGCTTGCATTTTGGCAGAATTTGTTGTTTTTTGTTTGTCCACCCGTCTCTTGATGATTGACCACAAGTTCTCAATGGGATTAAGATCTGGAGAGTTTCCAGGCCATGGACCCAAAATCTCTATGTTTTGTTCCCTGAGCCATTTAGTTATCACCTTTGCTTTATGGCAAGGTGCTCCATCATGCTGAAAAAGGCATTGTTGGACGCCAAACTTCTCTTGGACGGTTGGGAGAAGTTGCTCTTGGAGGACATTCTGGTACCATTCTTTATTCATGGCTGTGTTTTTAGGCAAGACTGTGAGTGAGCCGATTCCCTTGGCTGAGAAGCAACCCCACACATGAATGGTTTCAGGATGCTTAACAGTTGGCATGAGACAAGACTGGTGGTAGCGCTCACCTCTTCTTCTCCGAATAAGCTGTTTTCCAGATGTCCCAAACAATCGAAAAGGGGATTCATCAGAGAAAATGACTTTACCTTAGTCCTCAGCAGTCCACTCCTTGTACCTTTTGCAGAATATCAGTCAGTCCCTGATGTTTTTTCTGGAGAGAAGTGGCTTCTTTGCTGCCCTCCTTGAAACCAGGCCTTGCTCAAAGAGTCTCCGCCTCACAGTGCGTGCAGAAGCACTCACACCAGCCTGCTGCCATTCCTGAGCAAGCTCGGCACTGCTGGTAGTCCGATCCCGCAGCTGAAACAGTTTTAAGATACGGTCCTGGCGCTTGCTGGTCTTTCTTGGGTGCCCTGGAGCCTTTTTGACAACAATGGAAGCTCTCTCCTTGAAGTTCTTGATGATGCGATAGATTGTTGACTGAGGTGCAATCTTTCTAGCTGCGATACTCTTCCCTATTAGGCCATTTTTGTGCAGTGCAATGATGGCTGCACGTGTTTCTTTAGAGATAACCATGGTTAACTGAAGAGATACAATGATACCAAGCACCAGCCTCCTTTTAAAGTGTCCAGTGGTGTCATTCTTACTTAATCATGACTGATTGATCGCCAGGCCTGTCCTCATCTACACCCACACCTGTGTTAATGTAACAATCACTAAAACGATGTTAGCTGCTCCTTTTAAGGCAGGACTGCAATGATGTTGAAATGTGTTTTGGGGGTGAAAGTTCATTTTCTAGGCAAATATTGACTTAGCAAGTAATTGCTGTTAAGCTGATCACTCTTTATGACATTCTGGAGTATATGCAAATTGCCATTAGAAAAACTGAAGCAGTAGACTTTGTAAAAATTTATATTTGTATCATTCTCAAAACTTTTGGCCATGACTGTACATGAGTAATGCTGTCTTCACTTGGAGCTCACAATCTAAGCATCCTATCAGTATGTCTAAACAATGTGGGAGGAAACTCATGCAAATACAAGGAGAACATACAAACTCCTTGCAGATGTTGTCCTTAGTGCCCTTGGTGGAAATTGAACCCAGGACCTCAGGATTCCAGTGCTGCAAAGGCTGCAGTGCTAACCACTTGAGCCACCATGCTGCCTTTCAAGCAATAATCAAGATATGCTATCAAACGTAGTTCCACAGTGGAAGCATTGAGGGGTATCTGTGCTGTCTTGGCCATGGGGCTTCCCAATTAATGGTAATTAATAGTGTTATCACTATTTTGGTTGTGACTTGTAATGTGATGCATGAAATGACAACATCACATGGAGCATAGTGATATAGGTTATAGTTAAAAGGAACCTATCACTAGGTTGAAAGTGATAGCTTTTTATTATATTGTACCAGCTGAGTATTGAGTTTTTTTTTTTAAATATGCCATACAGTTCCAAGTAAATGGGCCTTGGTAATTAGTGTGCCCAATATACACAGTTTTAGTCTTTACCAAGGGAGCAATACCTACACTGGGCATGCGCCCTGAGGGTGTTTTGTGATCCTAAGCACATGCAGGCAAGCATGTCTATAGGTGATACAGTGATACCTTGGTTTTCGTCGACTTCGGTTATCATCGGTTTCGCTTTACGTCGCTTTTTTTCAACAAAACAATATGTCTCGGTTTTCATCGTTTTTTGTCAGTATATATCTGCTAATTTTGACATAAAAAATGTGATTCCGCTTCCAAAACATAGTATGTGCACCCCCCTCTCCCCTCCTCGGCATATTCCATACACTAAAAAGAGCGTTTATAAGAATAAAATGCCATATTAAATGTTTATTTTTCTTTAAATTAGTGTGTCATATTCCTTTTATAGTCATTTCTGAGTGTTTCCAGTATTAACCTCTGTCTACAACAAATATATTGATTTTCCTTGTTTCCTATGGAAATCATTGTCTTGGTTTTCATTGCTTTCGGTGGTAAAGTTTTCAGATGGATTATCGATAAAACTCAAGGTATCACTGTATACTATTAATTAATAATGCTAAATATTGTGCTGACATAGTAATAGGTTTCTTGTGTTCACTATTACTACTTTAGTAGGATTTTTATATTTATTACACAATGTGTATAGATTTACTATCAAAAGAACTACCGTACTTAGAACTGAATGTTATTGTTAATGTAAGCATTTTTGTTCTGTGAATCATGACACTGTATGGCCCAATTAGGTCTTTCTCACCTTATACTCTACCACCTTACTCCACTTTTCCTCCCCACCACCCAATATTTTCTATAATAACCACATGAGGCTCTTTCTTTGGATAATTTTGCCCACAACGGCCATTTATTAACACATAAAAACGAAACAATTAACAATAAAATATTTTGGGGGGTAAGGCCGTTGAAGCTGCCATTGCTATCTGGCACATTAACCATATTTTTCGGACTATAAGATGCACTCAGATTTTAGAGGAGGTAGATAGTGAAAAAAAATTAAAGAAAAAATGTGGTTATAATTTACTGTTATGGGGTGGAGATCTGCTGCTCACACTGTTATGAGGGTATTGATCCCATCCCTGGCCCCGTCCAGGTAATATATGTCCACCATTCTGGATATACAGTGCCTACAAGTAGTCTTCAACCCCCTGCAGATTTAGCTGGTTGACACATGCGGAATTAACTTGGCATTGTGACATTTGGACTGTAGATCAGCCTGGAAGTGGGAAATGCACTGCAGCCAAAAAGATTTTTTAATTTTTTTATTTTTTTTATTTTAAAGTGTTAAAAGTTAATTCAGAGGGTCATTTATTATTCAACCCCTCAAACCACCAGCATTCTGTTTGGTCCCCCTAAAGTATTAAGAAGTAGTTCAGGCACAAATAACAATGAGCTTCACATGTGTGGATTAATTATCTCTTTTGCCAGCCTTTTCTGACTATTTAAAACCCTCCCCAAACTTGTGAACAGCACTCATACATGGTCAACATGGGAAAGACAAAGGAGCATTCCAAGGCCATCAGAGACAAGATCGTGGAGGGTCACAAGGCTGGCAAGGGGTACAAAACCCTTTCCAAGGAGTTGGGCCTACCTGTCTCCACTGTTGGGAGCATCATCCGGAAGTGGAAGGCTTATGGAACTACTGTTAGCCTTCCACGGCCTGGACAGCCTTTGAAAGTTTCCTCCCGTGCCGAGGCCAGGCTTGTCCGAAGAGTCAAGGCTAACCCAAGGACAACAAGGAAGGAGCTCCGGGAAGATCTCATGGCAGTGGGGACATTGGTTTCAGTCAATACCATAAGTAACGTACTCCACCGCAATGGTCTCCGTTCCAGACGAGCCCGTAAGGTACCTTTACTTTCAAAGCGTCATGTCAAGGCTCGTCTACAGTTTGCTCCTGATCACTTGGAGGACTCTGAGACAGACTGGTTCAAGGTTCTATGGTCTGATGAGACCAAGATCGAGATCTTTGGTGCCAACCACACACGTGACGTTTGGAGACTGGATGGCACTGCATACGACCCCAAGAATACCATCCCTACAGTCAAGCATGGTGGTGGCAGCATCATGCTGTGGGGCTGTTTCTCAGCCAAGGGGCCTGGCCATCTGGTCCGCATCCATGGGAAGATGGATAGCACGGCCTACCTGGAGATTTTGGCCAAGAACCTCCGCTCCTCCATCAAGGATCTTAAGATGGGTCATAATTTCATCTTCCAACAAGACAACGACCCAAAGCACACAGCCAAGAAAACCAAGGCCTGGTTCAAGAGGGAAAAAATCAAGGTGATGGAGTGGCCTAGTCAGTCTCCTGACCTTAACCCAATTGAAAACTTGTGGAAGGAGCTCAAGATTAAAGTCCACATGAGACACCCAAAGAACCTTGATAACTTGGAGAAGATCTGCATGGAAGAGTGGGCCAAGATAACTCCAGAGACCTGTGCCGGCCTGATCAGGTCTTATAAAAGACGATTATTACCTGTAATTGCAAACAAGGGTTATTCCACAAAATATTAAACCTAGGGGTTGAATAATAATTGACCCACATTTTTATGTTTAAAATTTATTAAAATTCAACTGAGCAACATAACTTTTTGGTTTGTAAGATTTATGCTTCTGTTAATAAATCCTACTCTCGTTTGCAGTTTGAAGGCTCTAACTTATTTGCATCTTATCAAACCACCTAAATCTGCAGGGGGTTGAAGACTACTTGTAGGCACTGTAAACTCCTGTCCTGGTCTATAGCCTCACATCCTGAAATATAGCCTCCCACCCTGTTATATAGCTTCCATCCAGGTGCATAGCCCCCATCCTGGGATATAGCCCCACCATCCAGGGATATTGCACCTACCCCATTACTGTAAATGCCCCCCAACCAAGGATAGTGCACCCCTCCATCCTGAGATATTGCACCCCCCCATCATGGGATATGGCCCCCATCCTCGAATATTGCTTCCCCCATCACTTTATCTGGTCCCCCATGCTGGGATATTACACCTCTTTCATCACTGTATATGGCCCCATCCTGGGATATTGCAGCCCTCCATCACTGTATATGGCCCCCCCATGCTGGGGTATTGCACCTCCTCTCCATTATTGTATATGGCCCCCATTCTGGGATATTACCGCCCCATCACTGTATATGGCCCCTCATGCTGAGATATTGCACCCCCTCCCCATTACTGTATATGTCCCCCATTCTGGGATATTGCAGCCTCCCATCACTGTATATGACCCCCATCCTGGGATATTGCAGCCCCCCATCACTTCATATGGTCCCCCATGCTGGGATATTACACCTCCCTGATCACTGTATATCGCCCCCATCCTGGGATATTGCAGCCCCCCATCACTGGATATGACCCCCTGCTGCTGCACACAGTAAAATAATAAACGGTGTAACATACCTGTGCCAATCACAGCGCAGGAGCCCTGGGTCAATCACAGCGCAGGAGCCCTGGGCCAATCACTGCACAGGAGCCCTGGGCCAATCACAGCCCAGGAACAATCAGAGGCTACTGACGTCAGCTGGCCCATGATTCCTGCGCTGTGATTGGCACAGGGCTCATGGGTGGAGACCGGCACAGAGCTCCAGAGCTGTGATTCACGGCTGCGCTCCAGGGCTGTGAGCGTGGCAGAAGAGCGGTACAGAGTGGCGGGCCCGGACAGCGGGGACAGCAGGGAGCGAGACACAGGTGCATGCCTTGGTCTTGTGATCGGTGGCATACTGAGAAGGTATGCCTTAAAGTTGGGGGGTTCCTTATATTAGGAAGTAAGCATGCTTGGGGGCGCCCTATTTTCGGGGAAACACGGTAGACTGCGCCAACACTCCCTATCCCATCTACAGCTCAACTACAAGCTGCCCCTTCACACTAAGCTGCCCGGAGGTCCAGCCCTACATGTAGAGGACTTTGCCAAACTAACCGCATTACCATCTACCTCCGGCGGACTGTGGCGGCGCTGCTGACTCCTCACCAGAAACTACAGGTGGCGTCACGACAAACTCTCTATAAAACCCCCTGTAAATAATAACCCCTTTTTGAAGATATACCCAGGACACGGGATCAGGCGCGGCCACCACTCCCCGTGACAACAGGAGACAATATCCGTGGGGCCTGATACCCGAGTACCCCAAAGCCTGGGTTCAACAATAATTTTCCAATATACAAGAAAAACATCATCATCAGTCGAGTGTGTCTTATTTTACATTGTTTTCCTTATACACAACCTCAAACGTGTGTGCTATTCTTATGTACAGCAATCATCACATGGGAAAATAGGCTGCAGGGAAAGGACCCCTCACTTACACAGTATAGAGGTCTACCCGTGGTCCTCCAAATAGGTAGACAAGAAACCACGGTATTAATAGTCAGTTCCCCACCAATTAATATTGCTGGAACATGAGTATAACATATCTCAGAATCCAGATCGAAGTGAAGCGCTTACTCATATGTGCTGGATGATGGATGTCAGCAAGCCGACCCTTGTGCCCAATGCCATTTCGGTGTGTAGGTTCCTCAATGGCAGCTATGTCTCAAGTCCCTTCTAGCTCCCATTTATACCGCCATCGCACTAAAGTCTTCCCACCCACAACACTGTCGGCCCAGTCGCATCACAGCTGCGCATCTAGATGACGCGTCCACAATCATCCAGTGCCTATATGTCACGCGTCGACGCTGCGGCGTTTCCTGGGTAATGCCGCTCTTCATGCGCAGTAGACATTCTTAAGGCGCTGGGTGTAAACACGTCAGGGCACGCAGGAGCGCGATTAGGCTGGGAGGGATCAAATCCACTGCAGTTTACCCAAACAAACATCTACGAGGTATTATCTTACAATGTCACCAAATTATTCAACATTCACAGGGAACAATTAATTCCTCATCATCCTCATTAAAAGCTGGAATTACAACTTCTGTCCTCTTATAATCCTGACCAAAACAATGTTGATCAGGCATAGTCTAACCAGCTGCTGTAGAAACTCTGGGAATTTTGGATGGGCAGCTTGAATGGAGCGGCTCCCCATGGCTGGAGTGATTCCCGAGGGCAGTGGGTGTAGTAATGGTGTATGGTGCAGGATGGCGGGCGCAACACAGCAGACAGACTCACAGTTTGTATGTTCCTCAGTCCTTTACTGGTGCATCGGTAGTACTGGCTGCTGGTAAACTGAGTCCATGCACCCGAGAGCAACTACAGGTTCTCCACACCTGGCAGGTCCTGAGGCCTCCTTGCTACAATCTGTCCCTGCTGCTGTATAAACTAACGGCTGACCCTCTCTTTCTCCTGCTAGGTGCCGTATGACAGGCAGCCCGAGTCCTTTATCAGCCCCGTCTCAGGAGGCTGCTCCTGGGGTCTATGCATTGCTTTGCCTCCGGGCACAGTGTGGCTGGTGAACTTGGAATCCCCCACCTTCCGGTATTGACTGCCGGGTCATGAGGCCCTGCACAACCTCAGACTCCAGTGTCCGTTCGGGTGAGAATGGTACTGCTCCGCTCCCCGGGCTCCTTTCTACTTCCTCAGATGCTTGCCGTAGGTCTACCCCTTCAGGCCTGGAGGCAGAAAGGTGTTACTTGCCTGGTGTGAATATCTTTCTGTTGCTCTCGAGTGTAACACTATCTCTACTGGGGGCAACAACGTAGTTGGTGAGGGCGGCACTAAAAGGATCAGACCAATCCCACGCAGTAAGAAACTGTTTTTGAGGCACAAGAAAAAAAGAAGCGTGTATAAAAGGATTGATCAGAGCCAAGAAATATATATACGGTATATATATATATATCAAAATTTATTAATCAATCATCAAGTACATACAAGTAGCAAAAAACACACATTTAAAAACAAGTAAAAGCAGAGAACCTGCATAAATAGAAGGAGCCACCTTCAACCACTGCTTGCTGGAGGTATAGGGCTACAAATACCATGTTTCCCCGAAAATAAGACAGCATCTTAAATTAATTTTTGCTCCTAAAGATGCGCCATGTCTTATTTTCAGGGGTGTCTTACTTTTATCATCCCCTTGCAGCCCCCAATAAAGTAGCCCCATCATACCCCAATATGGTATCAGGGACACACACACATAGGGGCACACACGGAGACACACAAACAGGGGCACACACACACAGGGGCACACACACAAACAGGTGCACACACAGGGACACACAAACACAGGGGCACGCACACAGGAGCACACACACACAGACAGGGACACTTCTCACTGGTCCCTGCTGCATTCCGGCGCCGCTCTCAGCTGCCCGTCTCTGTCCTGGTGCTCACCGCTGCAAGGAGGACGGCACCACTCTCATCTCCTTGCCGCAGGTGCCGTAGGTGTATGGTGCCACTGGCCCAGCCATTCACAGGCCAGGAGCCAACTGGGCAGCCAATCACAGGCCAGAAGCCGACATCATGCAGCGAATGGCCTGTGATTGGCCGCTGGGCAGTTCCTGGCTTGTGATTGGCCAGGACAGTGGCGGGGGCTTGAAAAATAGAGCGGTGCCGGTCTACATGCATCTGCGGCACCGCTCACAGCGACGGGCACCGGGACACGAGTGGGGGGTTGGCTGGAAGCGGGGGCGGGCTGGAGGAGTCACAGCTGCATTCTGTGGTAAAATAGTGTAAAATAGAGACATGCCTTATTTTCGGGGGGTGCCTTATGTTTACAGGCACATTAAACCCCCTGGCATGCCTTACTTTCGGGGGCGCCCTATTTTCGGGGAAACACGGTATCTGCAAGGATCATGGGTAGATGACAGAAATTTATAAGAAAAAAAGAAGCATGAATAAAAGGATTGGCATCAGAGCCAAGAAATATATATATATACAGTATATATATATATATACAGTTAGGGCCAGAAATATTTGGACAGTGACACAAGTTTTGTTATTTTAGCTGTTTACAAAAACATGTTCAGAAATACAATTATATATATAATATGGGCTGAAAGTGCACACTCCCAGCTGCAATATGAGAGTTTCCACATCCAAATCGGAGAAAGGGTTTAGGAATCATAGCTCTGTAATGCATAGCCTCCTCTTTTTCAAGGGACCAAAAGTAATTGGACAATGAACTCTAAGGACTGCAATTAACTCTGAAGGCGTCTCCCTCGTTAACCTGTAATCAATGAAGTAGTTAAAAGGTCAGGGGTGGATTCCAGGTGTGTGGTTTTGCATTTGGAAGCTGTTGCTGTGACCAGACAACATGCGGTCAAAGGAACTCTCAATTGAGGTGAAGCAGAACATCCTGAGGCTGAAAAAAAAGAAAAAATCCATCAGAGAGATAGCAGATATGCTTGGAGTAGCAAAATCAACAGTTGGGTACATTCTGAGAAAAAAGGAATTGACTGGTGAGCTTGGGAATTCTAAAAGGCCTGAGCGTCCACGGATGACAACAGTGGTGGATGATCGCCGCATACTTTATTTGGTGAAGAAGAACCCGTTCACAACATCAACTGAAGTCCAGAACACTCTCAGTGAAGTAGGTGTATCTGTCTCTAAGTCAACAGTAAAGAGAAGACTCCATGACAGTAAATACAACGGGTTCACATCTAGATGCAAACCATTCATCAATTCCAAAAATAGACAGGCCAGAGTTAAATTTGCTGAAAAACACCTCAAGAAGCCAGCTCAGTTCTGGAAAAGTATTCTAAGGACAGATGAGACAAAGATCAACCTGTACCAGAATGATGGGAAGAAAAAAGTTTGGAGAAGAAAGGGAATGGCACATGATCCAAGGCACACCACATTCTCTGTAAAACATGGTGGAGGCAACGTGATGGCATGGGCATGCATGGCTTTCAATGGCACTGGGTCACTTGTGTTTATTGATGACATAACAGCAGACAAGAGTAGCCGGATGAATTCTGAAGTGTACCGGGATATTCTTTCAGCCCAGATTCAGCCAAATGCTGCAAAGTTGATTGGACGGCGCTTCATAGTACAGATGGACAATGACCCCAAGCATACAGCCAAAGCTACCCAGGAGTTCATGAGTGCAAAAAAGTGGAACATTCTGCAATGGCCAAGTCAATCACCAGATCTTAACCCAATTGAGCATGCATTTCACTTGCTGAAATCCAGACTTAAGACGGAAAGACCCACAAACAAGCAAGACCTGAAGGCTGCGGCTGTAAAGGCCTGGCAAAGCATTAAAAAGGAGGAAACCCAGCGTTTGGTGATGTCCATGGGTTCCAGACTTAAGGCAGTGATTGCCTCCAAAGGATTCGCAACAAAATATTGAAAATAAAAATATTTTGTTTGGGTGTGTGTTTATTTGTCCAATTACTTTTGACCTCCTAAAATGTGGAGTGTTTGTAAAGAAATGTGTACAATTCCTACATTTTCTATCAGATATTTTTGTTCAACCCTTCAAATTAAACATTACAATCTGCACTTGAATTCTGTTGTACAGGTTTCATTTCAAATCCAATGTGGTGGCATGCAGAGCCCAACTCGCGAAAATTGTGTCACTGTCCAAATATTTCTGGCCCTAACTGTATATCAACATTTATTAATCCATCATCAAGTATATACAAGTAGCAAAAAACACATTTAAAAACAAGTAAAAGCAGAGAACCTGCATAAATAGAAGGAACCACCTTCAACCACTGCTTGCTGGAGGTATAGGGCTACAAATATCTGCAAGGATCATAGGTACATGACAGAAATGTAACAATCTCTACTGGGGACAATAATGACACTGTAAAGTATTCACTGATCTCAGGGAGACCAGTCCAAGAAAACACTGCGGGCAGCTGGCTAAAGCACTCAAACACAGTGAATTCCTAGGCACATTGCCCCCCGGGAAATATGAATATGCAAATAGAGTCTGTGGAGCCTCTGTTAGGAGTCTCAAACACAGAACTAGCCATCTATCCCTCCAGGGAAGGACCCAGCCAAGGGGTGGCTCCTTGCGGAGAACACCATAACCACCGTATGAAGTGGCCCTTTAAGTCAATATCCAACTCTTTTACAAGTTTACAGATATGACAAGGGAATACCAAGGCCAAGTATCCATCCACATACAGCTGTTTCGGGGTGTTGCCCCTCATCAGTGTGGAGCAGGATTCTGGCTAGGTGGGAGCAAGGCCTAGTAGACCAAGATTGCAAAGTATTCACTGATCTCAGGGAGACCAGTCCAAGAAAACACTGCGGACAGCTGGATAAAGCACTCAAACACAGTGAATTCCTAGGCACATTGCCCCCTGGGAAATATGAATATGCAAATAGAGTCTGGGGAGCCTCTGTTAGGAGTCTCAAACACAGAACTAGCCATCTATCCCTCCAGGGAAGGACCCAGCCAAGGGGTGGCTCCTTGCGGAGAACACCATAACCACCATATGAAGTGGCCCTTTAAGTCAATATCCAACTCTTTTACAAGTTTACAGATATGACAAACTTGTCTGTATATCTGTAAACTTGTAAAAGAGTTGGATATTGACTTAAAGGGCCACTTCATATGGTGGTTATGGTGTTCTCCGCAAGGAGCCACCCCTTGGCTGGGTCCTTCCCTGGAGGGATAGATGGCTAGTTCTGTGTTTGAGACTCCTAACAGAGGCTCCACAGACTCTATTTGCATATTCATATTTCCCAGGGGGCAATGTGCCTAGGAATTCACTGTGTTTGAGCGCTTTAGCCAGCTGCCCGCAGTGTTTTCTTGGACTGGTCTCCCTGAGATCAGTGAATACTTTGCAATCTTGGTCTACTAGGCCTTGCTCCCACCTAGGCAGAATCCTGCTCCACACTGATGAGGGGCAACACCCCGAAACAGCTGTATGTGGATGGATACCTGGCCTTGGTATTCCCTTGTCATATCTGTAAACTTGTAAAAGAGTTGGATATTGACTTAAAGGGCCACTTCATATGGTGGTTATGGTGTTCTCTGCAAGGAGCCACCCCTTGGCTGGGTCCTTCCCTGGAGGGATAGATGGCTAGTTCTGTGTTGAGACTCCTAACAGAGGCTTCACAGACTCTATTTGCATAACAATAATGACACTGTGGCACTTGGACCCTGGGGTGCCACATCTGCTCTTCACAGAAACATCTCCAAGACTTCTGCAATGCATCCTTCATATTTTAAAGCTCACTATTTCAATATGACAGACTCTTCTCCCACCTTTGAAACTTTTAAAGTCAACCTAAAACCCCCGAATCTCCCCAAAAAATTTAAAACATACAATAACCGAGTTGCCTCTATAATGTAATATTAGCAGTTTCTACATTCAAGTTCTCTCTCCTTCCTCCTTGTAGATTTGGAGATTGCAAGCCCTCTAGGGCAGATTCCTCACTCCCTAAGTGCCTATGGCATTCATTTAGATATGTTTACTGTGCTTGATATAGTGTTATGTATTGCTTTAAATATGGTATGTGCTAAAAACCCTGTTTGCACCCTTTTTGAATGTTCAAAATTCAGAAATTAGAAGTGTCTTAAAATAATAGTAGTAATAATAATACTTTTCTTATTATTTGGAGGGAATGGGTAAAACTATTAAGGCTTTGCATTTGTTTGGCAGATTTACTGTCTACTTGACTACATATTTCCATGGATATTGAATTTTATCAGTAAATATTGTACAAACTTGTTTCCAAGCTCCGAGTTAGATGACTTGTTTTTCATGGTTGTCTGCTTCCAAGAAGGGAAGCCTACGGCTGTTTCTTTTTTTTGTTCTTTAATACGTACATCAGTGTTCAGTAGACTTGTTAGTTCTTGTAAAGAACAGAAAAACAAGTGATAAGTTAATAGGTATTGCATGCTTGGAATCAATGTTGGCTTTATGCTCAATCTTGGCTTAGTACAGACTTGTAAGTACAAGGTCTCATTTATTTAGTTATATCATTATTTACCAATGGTTTCACAATCACAAAATTTAATAGAGATTAAAAGATTAAAATAAAGAAAATTATCCATATAAAAATCAAACTAATTCATTGTAGGCATTTCTGCAATGCACTTATAAATATAAGACACAGTCGTTCAATAACCCTGGTATTTTTAGTGTTGAGTATTATACATTTTAAGGTTATGTATTAAAGATGGTAATCTACAATAACTATCCAGCACCATTCATTTGACTTTCATGTGTAGGCCCTACAGTAATTGTGGCTGACTATACCTTTCATTATGTAGAAGTGAATACACTGTGTGCAGAATTATTAGGCAAGTTGTATTGTAGAGGATTATTTTTATTATAGATCAACAACTTTGTTCTCAATCAACGCAAAAGACTCAAATCAAAGCTTAATATTTTTGGAAGTTGGAGTGTTTTTTTTTTTTAGATTTGGCAATCTTAGAAGGATATCAGTTTGTGCAGGTAACTATTACTGTGCAGAATTATTAGGCTATTTAATAAAAAACAAATATATTCCCATCTCACTTGTTTATTTTCACCAGGTAAACTAATATAACTGCACAAAATTTTGAAAAAAATATTTCTGAAATCCAAAAATAAAGCCCCCCAAAATTAGTGACCAATATAGCCACCTTTCTTTATGCTGACACTCAACAGCCTTCCATCCATAGATTCTGTCAGATGCTTGATCTGTTTACGATCAACATTGTGTGCAGCAGCCACCACAGCCTCCCAGACACTGTTCCGAGAGGTGTACTGTTTTCCCTACCTGTAGATCTCACATTTTATGAGAGACCACAGGTTTTCTATGGGGTTCAGATCAGGTGAACAAGGGGGCCATGTCCTTAATTTTTCTTCTTTTAGACCTTTACTGGCCAGCCACGCTGTGGAGTAGTTGGATGCATGTGATGGAGCATTGTCCTGCATGAAAATCATGTTTTTCTTGAACAATACCGACTTCTTCCGGTACCACTGCTTGAAGAAGTCTTCCAGAAACTGGCAGTAGGCCCGAGAGTTGAGCTTCACTCCATCCTCAACCCGAAAAGGTTCCACAAGTTCATCTTTGATGATACCAGCACATATCAGTACCCCACCTCCACCAGTCTTGATATTTTATCTTATGTTTCTAGTTCAAAGTGGTCGTATTTCAGCCTTCCTTACCTTGGCCATGTCCCTGAGTATAGCACACCTTGTGCTTTTTGATACTCTAGTAATGTTGCAGCTCTGAAATATGGCAAAGCTGGTGGCAAATGGCATCTTGGCAGCTTCACTCTTGATTTTCCTCAATTCACGGGCAGTTATTTTGCACCTTTTTGGCCCAACACTCTTCTTGCGACCCTGTTGGCTATTTGCCATGAAACGCTTGATTGTTCGGTGATCACGTTTCAAAATATTTGGCAATTTCAAGAATGCTGCATCCCTCTGCAAGACATCTCACAATTTTGGACTTTTCAGAGCCCGTCAAATCTCTCATCTGAGCCATTTTGTCTAAGGAAATGAAGTTGCCTAATAAGCACACCTTTTATAGGGTGTTGATGTCATTACACCACACCCCTCCTCACTACAGAGATGCACATCACCTGATTTACTTAATTGGTAGTTGGCTCTCAAGCCAACTTGGAGTAGCTTGGAGTAGGACAACATGTATAAAAAGTATCATGTGATCAAAATGCTCATTTGCCTAATAATTCCGCACACATTGTATACATGGCACTCATGGTTCATAGGTGCAAAAGCAGGGTTCCACACTACACTAAAATGTGTATAATGAACTTGGCACTACAACAGATAAAAGAGTGATTTTTTTATTACCTAACAATTTACTGTAAGATTATAACATTTTGATTTTTAAGTTCAGACCTTTTTCATATATTACTAATATATACAGAAAGGAGAAGAAAAAAAGAGAAAAAATTGAACAGAAGAAAAATATTGTACATAAAAAGACGTGGTATAAATCTTGGATGAATCTCTATTAAAGTGTTAAAAAAAAACACAACACACAGAAAAAATCTTTTATTAGAAAAAACACAAAACAACACTTAGAGACTTCATCTTTATTAAGAAAATAATCTTCAGTCCGACGTAGTCCAATCCAGGGTTGTTCTTTAGCTCAGCTAAATCTCTGGTAGAGAACCTCTACCAGAGATGTAGCTGAAATGTGCACCCGGCCGGGGAAAGTTCATGTGAGTTCATGTTTTCAAGCATGAACTCACATGAACCCTGACAGCACTGCACGGCTACTTCAAATGAACAGCTGATCAGCATCAGCTGATACCTCAGCTGCGTTCATTTGAAATAACCGGTGGGAAAGCCGGCAGTGAGAAGACTTCACAGCCAGCTTTCCTGTGCAGTGCCGCACCCCCCCGCTCCCTGATGCCCCCTCCCCGCTCCCCCGCCGCATCTCTGCCCGATCCTAAGTTAGGACCGGGTAGGGAGTGCAGAACCAGGGAGTGGGGAGGGGGCATCAAGGAGTGGGGAGCGCAGCACAGAACGGGAAAGTCGGCGGTGAAGTCTTCTCACCGCCGACTTCCCCGCCCGGGTCCTGCGCTCCCCGCTCCCTTGTGCTGTGCTCCCCGCCCGGTCCTAACTCAGTTTTAGGGTGGGACTCAGCGGGGAAAGCGAAGGATCGGGATGGGAGACAGAGGATCGGGCTGAATGATTGTTTAAAACCGGCGGCTTTTTACTGCTGGCTTTTCAAACAATCATGCACCCTTTTCAGCCTTCACCTCAGCCCCCAGACCGCTGTATAGGGTCCAGCTGAGTCATTAATCGCATTTCCCATTGACTTGCATTGTACTCGTTACTCCTAGTGAGTATTCACAAGTAAACTCGCGGAGTAACGAGTAGTCCGAGTACCGTACTATTCGGCAAGTACCGAATAGTAACGAGTATACTCGCTCATCCCTAGTCATAATAATAATACTACTAATAATATTTATGCATTTATATAGTGCTTATAATTTCATAGCAATTTGAATACATTTGCAACACTGTCCTCATTGGGGCTCACATTTCATGTCATACATTTACAATACAGACTTTTGGCAAGTGCACAATTGTGTTATATTTATAATTCATACTAAAATTTTCCTTGCATTCCTGCAGTGTCCACTGCGCACTAGCCTTATTCAGCATTCCAGATGAATTGTTGGTGAATAGTGACCTAAATGAACTTATTAGTTTTCATCATTATGTCTCCTACAAAGATGTCATGTTTCAATAATAACTGCACCTAAGTGCAACCCAGTTATTATACCTTGTGGCCTGGGTAATTTGATTTGTGACAGCGACATTAGTTGTGCAGAGCATCACTTAGAGGGGTCGAGACCCAGCTCCGTCACCCTGGGTATCAACTGTAAAGTTCAGAAATGATGGTCGTGACGCTACCCGTGGTGTTCGGCTATTGGGGCCAACTAACGCTGTGGTGCGGGACCTCTGGGGATGATGGGTTTGCAGCTAGGATATATCGCTTCCCATGGGTAGAGTGGTTCCCCAGGGCAACCTGTATAGTCTATGGCGATGGTAGGACGTTGGGGTGCAGGATCGAGGGCACAGAATAACGGACAGACAAGCAGTTGTAGTCTCCTTTACCTTTACTGAAGTTAGCAGGTCCAGACCAAGGTACTGTCCACAGGAGATGTAAAGAATCCAGGTGCCTGAAAGCAAGTTGGGGATCTCCACACCTGGTGAGTTCTGAGACCTCACTTCTGTGTGTCTCTTTGCTGGACTGAGCTGCCTGTAGCTAAGCTGCGACCCTCTCTCTGCTGTCTTTGACCTGTATGACAGGCAGTTTGAGCTCTTTCTGGGCTTCACTCCTCTGGCATTGGCCCTGAACTCTCTGGTGCTGCTGTGTCTCCAGGTGTGGTGGCCGGGAGACTTGGAATCTCCCGTCCTCCAGATTTGGCTGCTGGTCTTAGAATCCCTTACAACCTCGGACTCCGGTGTCCACTGCTGACGCTCTGCACTGGGGTAAGCTGGCTTTCTAGCTCCACTCCGCAGACCTGCTTCCCTCCTTCCTCAGACCCTCTCCTACGGGCCCCTCAGCTGCTAGTCTCTGTCCTGGGACGAGCCTTACACTGCTCCAGTCCAGGGGACGCCTTCACAGCCCTCCTAGGAGCAGAACTGACTAACCCCACCTCTGGGCCAGAATTTATAGGAAAGCTTCTCTGAACCCAGGTTACAGCTCCCCCTTCTTGTCTGGAGTCAGGAAAGGTGTATGCAGTGGGTTTACCTGGTGTAGACACCTCTTCTTGCTTCTAGACATGATATCACCCCCCGAGGGAGGCAATGCCATTGTGGCAACCAGACTCTGGGGTGCCACACAAACATTAAAATCTGTTAGTGATTGCTTGAGTTTGATTCCTGTCACTCACAGGAAGAGGTGTGCCCCCTAGGAAAAGCAAACACACAAAACCACGGCACTCAGTCAGCATGTCCCTGCCATCTTACCTGTGCAGTTCCATTATCACTCAGGTACACTGTCTGCTACTACAGTTCAACTTGATACTGTGACGACATAACACAATACTTTGGAGATGGATTCCATGTAAGGCATGGCTGACCTGAATTTGGAGGATGTTTTCTTTCTAACCACCCCAGGGACAGAAGGTGGGTTGGTAGAACCAGACCCAGAGCAGCATGCAGAGGAGATGGAGTCATATGTCACCTGGAGCTCTACCGCAATACCCACTTTGGGCCTCATCTGCAATAAGGTGTGGATCCAATCCTTGGCTCCGATGCTAGACCTGAGGTGCTCACGACAGTAAAGAGGTGACCATTTCCCTATGGCATCCAGGTCCGGTAGCCCTACAGAGACTAGTGAATAGGATACAGGCCTCTGGCCTGACGGTCTGAGGTATGGAAGTGCAAGACATTACACCCACTCCGGTAGAACAGAGTTGGCCAAGTGCAGTTCTCAAGGGCCTCAAACAGTGCATTTTTCCAGTATTTTCATAGCATTGTACAAGGTGCTGGAATCATCGCCTCTGCAGGTGATGAAACTAGCACCTTTACAATGCTAAGGAAATCCTGAAAACTTGCACTGTTTTCAGACCTTGGGTCTGTATACGAGCACCCCTGTCCTAAAAGTCTCTGTGGGAGTAGCCAGGGGGCAAGAGGAATTCTCGAGCCCTTTCACCATAACTGTGCCTCTGAATGGACCCACCTATGCCTTGTGCCCACTGTGTGTTTTTGTTTTTTTTAATGCAGAGTTTAAGAAGGTCAGGAGTGCTGTTTACCCACATGAAGTACTAGTAGATTTTCATCCATTCTGAAGTTCTGAGTCCTCATGAGATAGACTCCTAGACATTTAAAATGTCAAGGGTGGAGAGATCCTTTTCCTTAGACAATGTTGCTTCATGGAATAAACCTGAAGAGAGATTATCTAATCAACATATGCTGATGACCGGTAATTTGGTCTGAAGTAGGGGAAGAAGCTTTAGATTGACTCTATCCTGGGTAAATATGTTGTAGGGTTCTTTAGATGACAAAGCCTGTAGCTTGCTCATCCTTCTAGATGAGGTAACCGCTAGCAAGAGTTTCGTCCTAAGAGTTAGGAACCTCCACTCCAGAGTTCAGAGGTTCAAAGGGCCTCCAGCTGTCTGATAACTAAGATCCACTTGAGGAAGACGCATTGAGCGTTGAAACATGTTGTGGCAGGAGGAATCCTAACTATTTTTGTCTAATAAATCAGGAGGTAATCTTTCAGAAGCTTTCACCTGCACAGTGTCCTTCCTTAGCGCCGCAACTTGAACACCACTTTTCTATATTTTCCCTGATAACTAAGCCGAGACCCACTGGCTAACTGGTCTTATAGATTCAAGGCCTGAACTTCAGATAATTCTTCTTCTTTGACTCTGTAACTATGATGATATTAGGCTTAGGTCCTCTGTCGAAATCATTCTTTAAGAACTCCAAGATCTGTGGGATGGAAGGATCTTCAGTGTTGATAGATCTCAATGAACCAGGAAAGAAAAATTCTCTTTGTATATTCATAGGTTCTGTTGGTTGCTTCACTCCTAGAGTGAGCTAGCGTAACCAACACCCTGTTCGAAAAAAACCTTGGATTTCAGTAAGGGCAGTTAGCGTCACACTGAGTTCCCAAACTCTGACATGGATTCTTTTTATACATTCTTAGGATCTGTGTTGGTTGCTTCACTCCTTGGGTGAACTAATGTAACCATCACTTTGCTCAGAAAAAAAACCCTTGGTTCTCAGCAAGGGTGGTCATCATCTAAACCATCAGCCTGAGTTATCACGCTCTGATATGGATCCTTCCTATATGTGCATAGGACCTGTAGGTTGCTTCATTCCTAGAGTGAGCTTGCATAACAAACACCCTGCTCGAAAAAACCCTTGGTTCTCAGTAAGGGTGGTCCCTCCTTGTATGTGCATAGGACCTGTTGGTTCCTGCTTCACTCCTAGAGTGAGCTTGCATAACCAACACTTTGTTCAGAAAAAAACCCTTGGTTCTTAGCAAGGGTGGACATCAACCAAACCGTCAGCCTGAGTTATCAGACTCTGACATGGATCCTTCTTATATGTGCGTAAGACCTGTAGGTTGCTTCATTCCTAGAGTGAGCTTGTGTAACCAAAACCCTGCTCGAAAAAACCTTAGTTCACAATAAGGGTGGCCTCAGACACTTCATCAGGTCAATGACTTTGTTCTCCACAGTTAGGGCCCTGGGTGCTTTAGAGGTGGAAGTAGCTCAGCTATTTATCCTTTTGCACATGTACCTCAGGAGGTGATCACCGAGTCATAGACTGAGACAGATTAAAGGAAGAGTGTGTTTACCTCATAAGTAAGAACAATGAAAGGGATTGTGGTCAACATTGTTTCCACAGCGATCCGCTGTCTTACTCAGTTGGATTTACAGGGGAATGGCCGTGTTCATAGGTTAAACAGTAACATTGACCAATCAACTTTAGAGTTATTTTAACCCTTTCCTAAGCACTGGTAAAATACTTATATCAGATACAATGACCAATTATAACATTATACATACTAATATCCAAATTAAAAATTTTAAATTTAAAATTAGAACCACATTGTTTAAAGCCATAAAAACAATTTCCTTACCTACTAAAAATTATAACATATTATAAATAAGGGAAGTATATAGAAAATGAATGTATGATAATCAAAACAATTTGATGACTAATAAAAGAAAAAAAGGGAATTAAATAAGTAATATATTTTATGCGTGAAAAGGGAATATTAATACAAGGGAATTGATCATGAAAATAATCAACCTCAAATAACATATTAGTGAGTAGTGAAATTAGGACAACCTAATGTCACTATTCACTAATATGTTATTTGAGGTTGATTATTTTTATATTATTATTTTTTTCTATTTCACAATTTCACATTATAAATGGTGACCTCTTGCTGTGAGGCATATTCCCCTGTCTGCTGAGCTATGGTCCTCTTTGCCATACCTAGCTCAGGGGCAACGCCAAGACTGAGACTCATTTGGGGGAAAGCGAATTCATCGTTCTTGGGCCAAAATAGAAGGATGTCTATGATGGACACCTAATCCTGTCTGGTCTTCATCCATACCCTTGGAATCATGGAAGTTGGCAGATAAATATATGCAAGCTTAAAGCTGCACGGAACGGACATGGTGACTCTCACCATAGGGTTGTCCAGCTATAAGGAGAAACAGTTCACTGTTCATGCATTCTCTCTGATCACCATCAGGTCAATCTTTGGAGAGTCCCAGTATAATCAGTCTGAACTAGTCTGGATTAAGTGACCAAACTCCCAGTCGATAACCTGGTTACCGTTGATTCTGAGCCACCTATGACATGAGAGGGGGAGGTTTCATCCTGCTTTATTTGTTTATGTAATGAACATAGTTAACAGTGTGAACTTTCCTTGTTTTACCTCTCAGGGTAGAAAAGTTAGTTTGTGTTCACTTATATTGGATGGTAGGAGAAATTCCGTACTAGACTAGGCAATAGTACAATTTGTTGAGTGGACTTCCCAACCTGTTTCTGAGGTGACCACCACCAGTATTGTTCAGCTGGTCCCTCTATCCCTTCAGAACATTTACACCAAGAGAATGTCGTCTTGTTACTGTCGAAGGAACTGCATGGTATCCAGGTTGGAAAGAAATTTTCCTTTCTTGCGCTAATGTATTGAACATATCTGGCACACCAAAAAGAAAAAAGAAAACCAAAGTCCAAGAATTGTCGTATTTATTGTGGATACAGACACATGAAATTAAACTGTGACTTTGTTTATGTCATTGGTGTCATGATGTTTCGACCTTAGTCTTCTTCAAAAATCACTACTGACAATAAGCAAAACACAAAAGAAACATAAATAAAGATAATAGTTTTTTTTTCACCTTGCTACAAAGTAATTCAATCACATCTAGAAACACAACAATACTTGATCAATACCATATATCTAGACAAAAGTAAAACGAAAAAAAGAAAATTCATATACGTGGTAATGTATACAATAGGATATAGAGGGGGGAAAAAAGGAGAACGGGGGAGGAGTGGTCTCCACAGTAGTGGATGAACTATTCACAACGAATATATACCTGTATGATGATATGTACTTGTACACAACAATATCAAAGAATTGGAGTCACTTAATGACAAAGTATCTATAATAAGAGTATTTAAGTAAAGAACCCAAAATTAGGACAAATCGGCAATAGCAACACGCTGACAAAAAAGAAAAGCTGATCTACATAAAGAAATAGAGATATTATCATTCATAAGTGCCACATGGACTAAATGCAGTCACCTCATTGCAAAATAATCATAATAATCTCCAATGCTGCCATATATCGTGACATTTTCATAATAGTTTAAGGACAAAAGTTAATTACCTGTCCACTTGACATAAAGTAATATGGGATAATTAACTGCAAGGTTGCAGGATAACAGTATGATGTATGCTAAAATAAAGAAAGATATGTACCCATAAACTATTGCATATTGACACTCCTATTTAAGTATCAACTAAAAAAGCCCATACCTGTCTTCAAATTATGCTAAATCTAAACCCCATGAGAGTTATAAATGACTCAAAGTTCTGCCACTGCTATGATAAAACAAAAGAAGGAAACAATCCAGACAAGCTTAATATGAAACATAGATAATATAAATGCAAACCAGCATCATAACTGAAAGGCCAGCATACCTGAGGTTAATAGGTAAGCCAGAAACCTGTAGTGTAATAAATAAAAATAAATGCTAAAGGTCCATTTAAAAGACATCTGAAACGAGAGGCAAGAGCCTCTGATACTCACTGGTAATATGTAAAGGTACCTTTACACGCCGCGACGGCAGGCTGGATACATAGCGCTACAGGCTACAAATGTAGCTTGTAGCGTCAATGTAGCCCGTCGTAGCGGCGTCTGAAGACGCGACGCTACAGCCGGCGACAGATACATCTGTTTATGGGCTCTGCTCAAAAACTGATGGCTACATCGCCGATGGTAGCGAGCTGTATCGGCGTGTAAAGAGGCAACGGAAGGGAACTCTGGACACCCGGGGCTGTAGCTGCAATGTAGCTAAGGCGTGACCCAGGCTCTGGGATACCGCCCCCCTTCAGCGATCATTGGAGGAAGCTCCTGCATGACGATTGGTAGTCGCTGCCTAGGGCGGCATATTTAAGGAGCTGACCAGTCACACTACACAATCGCTCGAGCGTGCTGTATTTCTCAGCCTCCTGCGATGCCTGGCCAATCATGATGATATTGCGCTGTCCTATCATCGTACGGACGGCTCGTAATCCACGATTGTGGCACGCCTATGTGCTGTCCCTGCTGCACCAGGTCCGCCCATATTAGCTTATTGTAGCGCTGTGTAAACGTGGTACGCTAAGCTACAGCTGGCTACTTGACACACCCGGCGATGTAGCTAGCTACAGATGTAGCGTGGCATAGCGCACCTTATGGCGGCGTGTAAAGAGGGTGCGTTGACCGTTTGTAGCCGTTTGAGCGTGCTCGTGCACGTGAAGTAGCGGGATGTATCCAGCCTGCCGTCGCGGCGTGTAAAGGTACCTTAACAGCAGACTAATGGCTGTCGGTGTGTGTGATCATGTGAGACGCGTCTTTATGGCTGTGAGTGGTGACTGCGCTTCCTGCAAATGGAACATTGTAGAATGCAAGCCGGCAGCATCAACATGATGACGTCTCCGGCCGTGCGCATCGCGCATGCGCTTTGGAAAAGCCGTCAACACTATATCAGGAGATGCAGCGGCTGACAGCGGTCACCAAGTGATCTAATTGGTAACAAAACATCATTATGCCTGCAAAGGAAGAAATGAGAAGAATAACAGATCATGATACAGGTATATATTCTTTGTGAATAGTTCATCCACTACTGTGGAGACCACTCCTCCCCCCATTCCCTTTTTCCCCCCTCTATATCCTATTGTATACATTACCACGTATATGAATTTTCTTTTTTTTCGGTTTACTTTTGTCTAGATATATGGAATTGATCAAGTATTGTTGAGTATCTAGATGTGATTAAATTACTTTGTAACAAGGTGGAAAAAACCTGTATGATCCTTATTTATGTTTCTTTTGTGTTTTGCTTATTGTCAGTAGAGATTTTTGAAGAAGACTAAGGTTGAAACGTCAGGACACCAATGACATGAACACAGTTATGGCCACTTTACACGCGACTACATTTCTAGCTTATCCACAGGTAAGTTACTGGCTGAAGTGAAATCATGGAGACATTATTCCATTTGTACAAAGCAACAAGATAGAACCATGTCTCCATGATTTCACTGGAGCCAGTAAGTTACATGTGGATAAGCTAGAAATGTAGCCGCGTGTAAAGTGGCCATCACAGTTTAATTTAATGTGTCTGCATCCACAATAAATACAACAATTCTTGGACTTTGGTTTCCTATTTCTTTTTGGTGTGCCAGATATATTCAATACATACGGTTACTAATTTCTGAGCACCCATTGGTTGTTGAGCCAGCTCTTTTCTATATCTGTTCCTGCGCTAAGACCCCAGGCACAGCCACATTGTGGAGGTTAGTAATCCTAGAAATTTCATGAGAATTTTTTGGGGATTCCACGATTCCATGTGAGAAAACCAATCTCCTTCACACCTTCCTCTGGAGGGAGAGATATACAGTCTCATTTCAAAGGAAGGTTTTTATGACAATGGAACTGGGGATTCCCAGCCAGTCTGCCATACCGGTAATTGCCCAGCCTCAAACTGCATAGTGGCTAAGATCTGACAAGTGAGGCACTTTTAGTTTAGAATGGCCGATGACACCTTGGGTTCCTTGAATCCATACAAGGTCTGTAATGGTACCTTCACACGCGGCAATCTCGCCTGGGAATCCTAAAGGCATAGGTCGCCTCAGAGCAATCGCCGTGAGATTGCCTCACAGTTGCGGCGTGTAATTGGGGAATTCCGCGGCGATAAATCGCCAGTCGTCTGATACCTGAGCACTGCTCTGAAATCAGCCTCAATCATGAAGGCGATATTTCCGTGTTGTGGCGTGTGATAGGGCAATAGTGATGGAATCAGCGTTACCTATGATTTCCCTAGGCGTGCCACAGCGTGCTGTAGTCGCGCCCCGTGTGAACTGATTGGTGTGGACTACTGTGTTCCCATTGTCTATCAATTGACACCACGCCATATTTGAAGAGTTGTCCGTCCAGCGCCACACAATGGCAATGGCGTCATGTATTAGCTACCTACCAGAGCAGGCTGACCAATCGTACTGCTGTTGCGTTGTCCAATGAGCGTGTATGAGGTGCGGTGTAAACCACTGTGACACGCCTATCTCTTCACCGCGCTGAAGATGTAAGCCCACATTACCTTTGGGATTGCGGCATGTGAAGCGGTGAGGGAATTCGACCGGATTGGTTCCGCTGTGGGTGAGGCGATTTCCGGGGCGACACATCACCTTTCTTTCAGGGTGAGATTGCGGCGTGTAATACCGCCATTGGCGATCTGAGGCAAGCATGAAAAATGTGCACGTGCACGTTAGGTTGCCTCATATCGCCAGGCATTATTGCGGCGTGTGAAAGTACCATAAGAGTAATCTCTAAGTTTGCTAGGAGGAATATCCAGATATGGAAGTCATCCAGACATATGGAACAACGCGTATTCCCTGCAGACATGGTCTGAACCCTATTGCCAATGTCCATCCTGGTAGATTATTAATCACACTTGCATGATGGCTCAGGCCCAGACACAAGAGAGTAAATCTTCCCAACTTTCTTGTGCAACTGGGATATTAGGGAGGAAGAGAGGTAATATATGTCCTGATGAAGTGGTCAGGTGACCATGAAACGCGTTGGTGAGGTAATATATGCCCTGATGAAGTGGTCAGGTGACCACGAAACGCGTTGGCGATCTTTGTGTGGTGTGTGGTGGCGATCTAATAAAGCATCCTTATAATCAATCCTGTGGTCAGCGCGGAGTACTTCCCGAACAATCTTCAAACGTGTGCAACTGGGATATTGGGACAGGTTCCAGATTGGGCAGAAGAATTTGCTTCTTCGAGCCCCTTCTGGAAATTTCTGCCTGGAAGGAGAGAAAGTCTTTGACTCACATGCCTTCCTTGGTAACAGGAGATGAAGGGAAACAACAAATCACTGATTGTACACATTCGTTTCCCAACCCTGTAGACAGCAAATTATAACCAAACAGCACAGCAAAACTGTGCCAAACTTTTCCATCCAAGTCTATGCAGGCACAGATTATCATCTTGGTTCAGGATTTGATCCATCTTGCTGTTTCATAAGGTTGATGAAATTGTCCTCTAAGGTAAAGGCGCTAGGCGCTTTAGAAGTAGAGGTGGCTCAGCATTTGAGACTTAGGCTGGCTTCACACAACGGCAAGATCAGGTCCAGGGCTGTTCCGTGTGAACCTGACAGCCCTGGACCCGATTTTGCACTAATGCAGCTATTTGCCATCCGGTTTCCATCTGTCTGGGAGGATCCGGGAGAATTCAGATTTTTCTCCTGGACACAAAAACTTAGCTTGCAGCATTTTTGTGCCCAGGGGAAAAATCGGCACAAATCGTATCCGGCGCGATCCGGGGTCCCCAAACATGGTGGTCAATGGCGCTGGATCCGACATAAACTCAGATTCGGGAGCCGGATGCTGGGTGCTGTAGTTTAGCAGTGAGCTCTGCTAAACTTCAGCATCTGAAGCTGTCCCCTGCAGAGATTTCAGGACTGTAGCTAGCTCCCCGCTACCCGCAATCTTATAATTTCAGCAGCTGCGGCTGCGATATGAGGAATCCACCTGCAAACTGGACCAGAGGGCAAATTTTTGTCCTCAGCTTTTGTTTCAAAATTGGGTGTGAACCGGACAGCCCCGGACCTGATCTTGCCATGGTGTGAAGCCAGCCTTACAGACTTTATCTCTCTATTTTGCCAACAACTCAGCAATGGAAATAGTTATGCATCCTGCACTTGCACTATCAGAGAAAAATGTGGAAAAGGTAAAAAGGGCCTGCTGGGACACCTCTGCTATATTATAAACCAACAGTGCTAACCACAGAGCTACCCAGGTGTTCATCATGGGTTTTTGATTTAACTACAGCAATGTAATGCAACACTGCATCACACTGAACCCATGTGCAGGTCAGCTATAGTCCTGTAGGGCTTAAAGTAAACTTAAAGGCCCCGTTACATGGCTCAACATCGTGCTCAACATCGTTCAAAAGTGACGTGTTAACGATGTTGAAACAACATCGTTAGTGCATCGTTGTGTGTAACCGAACGATTCAACTATTAGTCAAGTTGAAGTTGACAGGTTTATGAACATGTTCCAAAACCTGACAACTTCAACTCAACCAACCTGCTGCATCGTACTGTGTAAACACTGCGATAACGATGTCACGGACGACTTCGACCATTCACAGCAATGAGCAGGATCGTTTGTGGGGTTTGCGAATGATCCCTGCTCAAAACATTGTTGGTGAGTTGTTCACGATATCTACATGTGTGACATTTCACCAGCGATGTTGGAATGCTGCAAAAAATAGGGCGCGTCCACGAGATCACCAACGACATCGTTGCTAAGTCGTGCCATGTAACGGTACCTTAAGGAATATCTCCATGAAGTAAGGAACTCTGCATACATGCACATGACCATTGCAGTATGAAGATATTTCAGAAAATTTTCAAAGTCCCAAGGACTCTTTGGCCACAATCATTGGAACTAATTTCAATCACAGGGAAAATGACGTATTCCCAGTGTGTCTAGCAGTATCTCCTGCTCATCAGACAGACATGAGTAGTGCACCATTGTGCAGGGACTAGACAGGTGCTTAAAGCCATGGTCATGGCGGCAATTTGCAAGACCCCAAACTGAGCATGGGCTAAGATCCCTTTTAGAGTCACGGCCAGTGGAGATCAGATTTTATACCATGTGGAGACAGATATAACAGAGATGGCAGAGACAAAAATGCTTCCAGACTCAATTATCTGAGTAAATATTAATAACAGAATTACCTCTTTAGTACAGACTGCGTGGCATCTGCTGTTGGTAGAGTCCAAGGAAGCTTCCAACAGGTGAAGGGCTTCTCTGCCCGCTACTCCACATAGAATAAGTTTGCAAGCTGAAACACTTTTTTTTTCCAGAAAATCTTTGTGAAAACAGCACATTTCTCATAACTTTTAAGCTCCCAGACAGCACATCTCAGCTGATTAAACAGCCTGATTACAGGTGCTGCAGAGACTCAAGAGCTGAATGCTCCACAAAGAAGGTAAGAAGTATACACTCCCCCCACCCATTCCAGGCCTTGGTGCTACACTTGACCTGGTAACCCCCCATTGTGCAGTAGCTGATTTAGTTTAGAATGGCCATACTACTGCAGACCTGTGACACTCTCCTCTTTACCTGGCAAGAGGTGAGTTCTGAGAATATTGGCAGCCACTCGATGTCATCAAAATATTGGCATGCACATTCGACTGACAGGAAGTCAGCACGTCACAATGAAACTATGGCGCCGCACACACACCACGCTGGCTTGAACCGAAAAAACAGCTCACGGCGAGCTGCCAGTAAAGCTGCAAGGCAGCCAGGAATACTCCACAGCAGGAAAGAAAAATGCCCCGCATTGGCAAGAGACAAAGTAAAAACTGGTGATCTCAGGAGGCTTCCCCCTTTATGCCAGGGGTGGCATGGTGGAAGGACCTGTAAAACTTACTAAAAGTTCTGCTTTGTCCTACTGGCGTATCCCCCATATTGTGCTGCTGTGGACGAAAGGGAATTAATAGCTATATAAATGAATAAATATTATTATTATGACATGAAATAGTGATTTCACATTTTCATGAAGCACTATCCATACTATGGTGTTTCATCAGTATGAACAGTCATAAGATCATGGCTGTGAAGCATATAATGGCCATATGCTATTTTTATATGAATTACTATCACATAAGTGTACAACAGATGGTCTCAGATGCTGCGGATCTTCTGCAATAAAAGAGATTTGCTCTCCAATAAATAACTAAATAAATAAATAAAAATAAATAATAATAAAATAAAAAATATATTAAAAAAAATTCCCCAAAAAATATTAAGCAGAAATTGCACCAAAAACAGGTCAACAAAAAAAGGAGTACAAACACTCTGTCTGATTGAGGCCTTAAGGTTAAGTTTCAATGTTTTTGCTGGATCCCCTTTGTGACCAGCAATACAACTTAAAACTGACCTGAAATATATATAACAGCAACCTCAGACAGGTAAAAATGCAGTATCTGTCGACTGTACATTATAGCTGACAGTCTGCTTCATCAGTTACGATTGATGTTGGCACCGACCATGGCCGTTTAACCTCTTACATGCTGCTGTCAATATTGAGTACAGCATTTTGAGGGTTAACAGAGTGTGAGACCTCCTTATTTTACCATATCAGCATCCTGAGGTCATGATTGTGTTGCTATGGCAAATCTTGGCCAAATAAAAGCCTTAAGGTACCGCCACACCTGGTGACGGGGCTGGAGATGCTGGCGGCGACTGGTGGGAGCGCGCACGTCTTTGACGCCCCGCCAGCGTTGCCGTCCCTCATTTACATGGGGCGACACCTCCAGCGCCACGCCAGCGATCTGCCAGGCAGTGTCTCAAAACCCCAGCAGCGATGCAGGACAATGGGAGCCTATGGCTCCCATCATCTGTCAGGTTGCCGGCGGCCGTTTACATGGGGCGATGTGTGCACATCGCCCCAGATCGGCCACCTGGTGTCAGAGCACTGCTCTGAAACCAGGTGACAAGTAAATGGCGTCGCTCTCGCCCCTTTACATTAGGCGACGCAGGGGCGATGTCGCTGCCGATAGGCCACGCCCCTACTTCGCCTATGTAATTGGCGGTGATGTCGCCACGTGTGACGGGGCCTTTAGAGTCTATCAGTTATAGGAACCCGTTCAGAAGTAAGCAACATTTAGGTGGTAAAAATAACATTTTCCTTTCTTATCATGCCATTTTACATTAATTCCAGAAAAACTGTTGAAGATTCAATAAACCATCTGACAGCAGTTTTGAATATGATGAGGGGGGCTGTTTTTAAAATGGTATCACGTTTGGGGTTTTCCAATATATAGGACTCGCAAGGTCCTTCAAAAAATGAACAGGTCTCTAAAAAAAGTATGTTTTGTAAATTTCTTTGAAAAAAATTAGAAATTGATGCTACATTTTTAAACCTTCTAATATCCTAACAAAATAAAAGAACATGCTACAAATGGTGCTGATGTAAAGCAGGGATGAGGGAAATGTTATTTATTACCTCTTTTGTGTTATATGCGCTACTCCCCTGTTTCCCCCCTCTGCAAATCCCTCCACTGACTCCCAATTCCACAATGATCCAGTTCAAGATACTAACACTGACCTACAAAGCCGTCCATAACCTGTCTCCTCTCTATATCTCTGAACTAATCTCCCACTATCTTCCCTCACGTAATCTTCGATCCTCCCAAGACCTTCTCCTCTCCTCCACACTTATTCGTTCCTCACACAACCGCCTGCAACATTTCTCCCGAATATCCCCCATCTGGAATTCTGCGCCCCAACACGTCGTTATCAACCACACTTGGATCCTTCAGACGGAACCTGAAAAACCATGTCTTCAGGAAAGCTTACAGCCTGCAATAACCATTCTGCCACCTCTCCACCACCAGAGCTTCCACCTCTCCACCACCAGAGCTGCCGCCACACCACCATTAGAGCTGCCGTCTCACCACCACCAGAGTTGCAGCACTCCAATCCTTCTGTCTCCTCCCCATTATCCTGTAGAATTTAAGTCTGCAAGGACAGGGTCCTCTCCCCCTGGTACTAGTCTGTCATTGTTACCGTATATACTCGCGTATAAGCCGGGTTTTTCAGCCCAAAAATTTGGCTGAAAAGTTACCCCCTCGGCTTATACGCGAGTCAGTGACGGCAGCAGCCCCGGCACTACAGCAGCCCCGGCAGCCCCAGCAGCCCCAGTAATCCAGGGCCCCCCCAGCCTTGCTCTGGTCACCTGTAAAGTAAAATATACTTATCACTGTCCCGCTGCCGTCCGCGCCCGCCCGCTGCTGACACCGCGATCCTCCATCTTCATGCGTCTTCTTCCGGTTTCCTCTGTTCGTCGCAGACAATGATGTCATTGCCGGCGCCGAACACAGAAGTCGGAAGAAGACGCATGAAGGTGGAGGATCGCGGTGTCAGCAGCGGGCGGGCGCGGACGGCAGCGGGACAGTGATAAGTATATTTTACTTTACAGGTGACCGGAGCAAGGCTGGGGGGGCCCTAGATTACTGGGGTTGCTGTATACTACCGCTGGGGCTGCCGGGGCTGCTGTATACTACCGCTGGGGCTGCTGGGGCTCCTGTATACTACCACTGGGGCTGCTGGGGCTCCTATATACTACCACTGGGGCTGCTGTATACTACCACTGGGGCTGCTGGGGATGCTATATACTACCACTGGGGCTGCTGGGGATGCTATATACTACCACTGGGGCTGCTGTATACTACCACTGGGGCTGCTGGGGCTCCTATATACTACCACTGGGGCTGCTGGGGCTCCTATATACTACCACTGGGGCTGCTGTATACTACCACTGGGGCTGCTGGGGCTCCTGTATACTACCACTGGGGCTGATGGGGCTCCTATATACTACCACTGGGGCTGCTGGGGATGCTATATACTACCACTGGGGCTGCTGGGGATGCTATATACTACCACTGGGGCTGCTGTATACTACCACTGGGGCTGCTGTATACTACCACTGGGGAGGCCTGTATACCACTGGGGGGGGGGCCTGTATACCACACTGCTGGGGGCTATATACCTGTGCTGGGGTCCACCCTCGGCTTATACACGAGTCAATAGGTTTTTCCAGATTTTTGGGGCAAAAGTAGGGGGGTCGGCTTATACACGGGTCAGCTTATACACGAGTATATACGGTAATTTGTTTACAGTAAACTATATCTATAATTTTGTATGTAACTCCTTCTCATGTACAGCACCATGGAATTAATGGTGCTATATAAATAAATACATAATAACAATAATAATATTAATAATACCATAAACATAAATTATAAAGTGTCAAGAAAAAAACTGACTCAAAAACATTAGAGTATTTTAAAGAATTCCAGAGTTAGGGTACTTTCACATCAGCGGTTTTCGCCGATCGTGGTAGATGCGGTGAAAAAAACGCATCTGCCGCGATTAACGCATAACCGCTGCACTTGTGGCACAGTTGCGGCAAGCCCCGAGCAATGTCTATGGGGCTTGCGGTAAGTGTGCGGCAGGTGCGGTTTCGGCACTTGCCGCAGGTGCGGCCGCGAAAAAAACACGGTCAGCTGCGGTTTTCTTGCGGCCTCACCTGCCGCAAGTGCCGATACCGCGCTTGCCGCACCTGCCGCAAGCCCCATAGACATTGTATGGAGCTTGTCGCAAGTGAACCGCAAGTGCGGCCGTTATGCGGTAATCGCGGCAGTTGCGGTTTTTTTCACCGCATCTGCCGCGATCAGCGATTAAGGGTGCTTTCACATCTGCGTTTTTCGTAATTCGCGGCAGATGCGGTGAAAAAACCGCATCTGCCGCGTTTACCGCATAACCGTTCCACTTGCGGCGCGGTTGCGGTTTTTTCTATGCAAAGTATAGGCATACTTGCGGCAGGTGCGGCAAGTGCGGTTTTGCACTTGCGGCAGGTGCGGCCGCGAAAAAAACCGCAGTAAGCCGCGGTTTTTTTTCGCGGCCGCACCTGCCGCAAGTGCAAAACCGCACTTGCCGCACCTGCCGCAAGTATGCCTATACTTTGCATAGAAAAAACCGCAACCGCGCCGCAAGTGGAACGGTTATGCGGTAAACGCGGCAGATGCGTTTTTTTCACCGCATCTGCCGCGAATTACGAAAAACGCAGATGTGAAAGGGCCCTAACACTGATGTGAAAGCAGCTTTATTGTCATATAGAAAGACAGCAGTCAGATTTTAAAAATTTGGCCTGGTCACCAAGGGGTTAATACCTGTTTTGACATGTTGATAAACGACTTTTCCCAACTGTCATCTGCTGTATTTAATTTGATGTGAAGTTTCACAAACATATTTTTCCTAGAACTCTACTTCAGAAACTATTAAATAGAGCTAAGTATTAAAGTAAACACTAGATTTGTTTAGCAGTAGCATTGTGTATTGACAGCGTATTGGTATTTCTATGTATTGCCACCTGCTGAAATGCATATAGTGTAGTTTCTGGTTTACACAGCTGGAAAATGTATCTCGTTTTGTGGTTGGACTGGTAAAACTGGTGTATATATTAGGTATAATTAAATTGTCTCTTTCTATTGTTATTTTTTGTCATGTTTGTTAATATACAGGAACCTCCCATGCTTGTAAAAGTTCCCATAATGGTTGTGCTGGGACAGCCTAGGTTTCAATACATAATTTAATCTGTTCTTTTCTACTCACTTTTATATTCATTTTAATCTATTATTTGTTTATTTTTCATTCTATCTGTAGTGCTCTCTATCAGTGACTTTATAAATACAAAAAGGGGAGACAAGAGGCGCAATAGTGCCCTATCACTAGTGACACTGTCTGTGTAAGTTTATCAACAGGTGTACACTCACCTGATCCAGTTGTGTGTCCCACAACTGGTTTGTAAGTATTTGGATTTTAGCTGCTGCAGGACCTCCACCAGCCACTCGCACGTGGAAAAACGCTCAGATGTTGGGAAGATGGTGTAACACCCTGATGAAGGTGCCAGGATAGGTGCCGGAACGCGTTGGTGGAATAAAGGAGATTGTTACTTTTAGAACCATGCATTCCTCGTGACTTCTTGAAACCTTGCATTCCTCGTGATTCCATTGGGGCAGCAGCGTGGACCGTGATACACCATCTTCCCAACATCTGAGTATTAGTGACTTTAACATTCCAATAAAGTGTCATATCCATACAAAATAATACCTGAAAATGCTAAAATGTAACCTAAGATGCATATTATAATAATATATGGATACTTTAGTTATATTTCCTACATACTTAAACTTGTCTATACACAGAAATCCTACAGTGCATATCTAGTAATAATTAGTGATGAGCTCCTCATAGTGCACAAATTTGGTGGCATATGTAAAAGGGACCAGGTTGAGGATTGTCCAGCCCATCTTCCTGGCTACCGAGACTGGACCATGTGGAAGATTTGGTGGTGCTGCTTGTCAACAGACTGGAGGCATTGTCTGCAATCTAACCCATAATCTTGGGGCAATTCAAATTGTGCTGTGGACCTGGAGGAGGAGGGGAGGGGAGGGCACAATTTGTTGTGGGCCCTGCCAAATAAATGACTGAGGGCCCTCCAATATGAATAAGTGAAGACTCTCCCAAATGTACAGAGGAGGGCCCTCCCAGATAACCTTCAATTGCCTCAACCATTTCTTTGCTTAAGCTTTTATTCTTCACAGTGGGGCATGGCAAATACAAGGCCATTGCCCAACTCTCCAACTATGGAATTCCTGGACTCTCCAGGAGTAATAGTAGAGGGCCACCTGTAAGCCCTTCTAAATAAGTGAGTGAATTACAACTCTCACAAGGCAGCAGCCCTGGACTCCAAAAAGGTCTGTGTGATAATACCAAAACTCTGTGTTAGGTCCCCTGGCACCGCTCCCCAGCTCACCTCTGCTGGGTCTGCATCCTCCGCTCCTCTGCTGATTGGGCATCCGGCGTCCAGGCATGCTGTATCCCGGAGCCATCACCAAGTCCCCTTCCTGTCTGCTCGTCGCCCGGCTCATGCATTTGAAGGACCTATTGCTGTCCTAAATAAAAGAGATCCAGTAATTTTTGGAAGACCTATTAAGATGTTACACCTTCTTCATTAACAAGCAACAAATTTGTTGCAGCATGCTGCACTGGTCAGTTTTCATGAGTGTAATGAGCGGTGCACTAGGCGTGGCCGCACTCCTCTCCTGTGACTCTAGGGGCCAGCATGTCCCAACCTGACACTTCCGCTGTCCAATAGCTACCCGTCCTCTGGGAGGTGCCTTATTATTGAGTTAGTTAAGCTTCTGCTTTGCTGGCTGTTGGGTCAGGTCCTCCTTGTGCTCTCCCCTGGTAGAACCATTCCTGCTCTCCTAGCCTTGGGCCCTGTTACCTCGAATCCTCCTTAGCTATACCGTAGTATAGACTAACCCTGTGAGCCGCCCCCAGTACTAACAGCTCTGGTATTCAGACCTCCTGGGCTTGCCCGGACAATCCCTGTATAGGCGTTGGTTAAACTAGGACCAGCTCACCCAGGGGAGTTCAGTACCACGGCCCAGTGAGTCCACTCTAGGGCACCTTCCCCCTATGACTGGTCCTCGGGTGGCGTTCCGAACCCTCTACCTCACCTTGGAGAACCATCTAGATACAGTAGTGACCCTAAGACGTGCCGCAGTTTCATCAACCAGTGTAGCCTACACTTTGAACTGCTGCCACAGCAGTACCCCACCGATTGGGCCTGGGTGGCTTTTGTGTAGTTGCACCTGGAGGGCCAGGCTCTGGCGTGAGTTAACCCTCTATGGGAGCATGATGACCCTGCGGTCTCCCACTTGTCGACCTTTCTGGAGACATTCCAGAGGGTCTTCGATGAACCCGGCTGAGTCGCATCTATAACAGAGTCCCTCTTCAACCTCCGTCAAGGGACACTCACCGTTGGGCAGTACGTCATTCGCTTCCGCACCCTCTCCTCCAAGTTGAGATGGAATAATGAATCCCTGACTGGAGCTTTCTGGCATGGCCTGTCCGGCAGGATAAAGGACGAACTTGCGGGTCAGGATATCCAAGCGGAGCTGGAGGACTTGATCTCACCAGCCACTCGCATCGATTTGCGTTTCCAGGAGCGCTCCCGTGAGTCCGCTAGGGAGAGATCAGTCCGGTCGCTTCCTTCTGAAAGCAGTCCGCCCAGTACATGGACCGTGGTGTCTGCCACCGCTCCCTTTTCCGAACCTATACAGGTAGATCAGGTCAAAATGGTGGAACGATGCCGAGAAGAGAGGCGGGCTCATGGCCTATGTCTATATTGCGGAGACGCATCCCATCAGCGCCGGCATTGTCCTGAAAGGCCAAGAAACTCCTCCGCCTAGGTCAAGTAAGAGAGGCCATCCTAGGCGAGAGCGATGCCTCTAAACCCCTCACCCTGCCCGTGCAGGTGATACGTCCGCAGATACACTTCTCTGAGTTAGCCTACGTGGATTCTGGGGCAGCAGGTAACTTCATTCGGCAAGAGGCGGTGACTCGGCTTGGAATCCCCGTAATACCTCTATTGACGCCTAGTGTAATTGCATCGGTGGATGGCAGACCGCTGCAGGAAATAATCAACCAGGTGACAGAGGAGGTGGAGGTGCAGATGGGGGCTCTACACCGTGAAAAGATTGCCTTCTACGTCCTGCCTCGTCTCTCCCATGCCCTGCTCCTCGGGCTTCTCTGGCTCAGAGTTCATGAACCTGTCCTGGACTGGCGCTCAAGGGACGTGCTGCAGTGGGGCCCTCTCTGCCACGAGAGGTGCCTGCAGTCTGTTCTGCCACTTGGTTCCCCGCAACCGGCTTCTGTTCTTCCTGGTTTACTGGCTGCGTATTGGCAGTATGCGGATGTCTTCAACAAGACGGAGGCAGAGATCATTCCGCTTCGTAGGCTATATGATTGCCCTTTGATCTGGTACCAGGTACTACACCACCCATGGGACGAATCTACCCGTGGTCTCCAGCCGAGTCACAAGCCATCACTTATGTAAAGAGAAGAACAGCGCCTCACAAGCTGGTAGCTTAACTCATCAAACCTTTATTCCATCCACCACGGCACGACGTTTCGGTTACAAAACCTTTTTCAAGTGCACACATTACACAGATACACCATGTGTTATATAATACAAAGCTCCACCCCCACTGACTAACAACCAATCAGTGGGAAGCAAAAGATAAACACAGTTAAAAATCACCTAATTCCTAGACATAGATCGACTAACCATATAGCAGCATAATGATGGCACATGAGTCACAAGCCATGTCTGAGTACATCACTGACAATTTGGCCAGGGGCTTCATTAGAAAATCCACGTCCCCTGCTGGCGCAGGATTTTTCTTTGTGAAGAAGAAGAAGGGCACCCTTGTTTAGATTACAGAGGCTAGAATGTCATCATCGTCAAGAACAAATACCTCCTGCCGCTGATTCCGGAGCTATTTGATAGGCTTAAAGGGGCTCGCATCTTTACGAAATTGGACCTACGAAGAGCCTACAACCTGGTTCGCATACGTGTAGGAGATGAATGGAAGACGGCTTTCAATACCCGGGACAGCCATTATGAGTATTTGGTCATGCCGTATGGGTTGTGTAACGCCCCCGCAGTGTTTCAGGAATTCGTCAATGACATCTTCCGTGATCTGTTTTACACGTGTGTTGAGGTATATTTGGACGAAATCCTCATCTTCTTCCCGGATTTGTCCTTTCATCGACGGGACGTGCAGCAAGTCCTCCTGTGACTGAGGAGGAATCGATAGTGCGCCAAGATGGAGAAATATGTCTTTAAGCAGACCTCTTTGCCCTTTCTCGGATACATCATCTCTGATTCTAGATTACGGATGGACCCTGAGAAGCACTCTGCCGTTCTGAAGTGGCCCCGTCCTGTGGGGACTAAGGCTATTCAGCGGTTCCTTGGTTTTGCAAATTATTACTGGCAATTCATTCCCCATTTCTCGTCCTTGATCAAGCCCATCACGGCTCTAATCTGTAAGGGAGCAAAAGCCTGCAACTGGACCCCAGAGGCTGAAATCACCTTTTCCACCTTAAAGCGCTCCTTCTACCTTGCACCGACCAGAGGTAAACAGACAGTTCATTGTAGAGGTAGACGCCTCCTCCATAGGAGCGGGGGCTGTTCTCTCCCAGAAATCCTCGTTGGGTCAGTTAGTCACCTGCAGGTTCTTCTCCAAAGCATTTACCGCATCAGAAAGCAATTACTCTATCGGGGATCGGGAATTCCTGGCCATCAAATTGCCATTGGAGGACCTATTGCGGTCCTAAATAAAAGAGATCCAGTAATTTTTGGAAGACTTATTAAGATGTTACACCTTCTTCATTAACAAGCAACAAATTTGTTGCAGCATGCTATATTGGTAAGTTTTCATGAGTGTAATGAGCGGTGCACTAGGTGCGGCGCACTCCATCCCTGTGACTCTAGGGGCCGGCATGGCCCAACCCGACACTCCCCCTGACCAATAGCTGCCCGTCCTCTGGGAGGTGCCCTATTATTGAGTTAGTTAAGCTTCTGCTTTGCTGGCTGTTGGTCAGGTCCTCCTTGTGCTCTCCCCTGGTAGAACCATTCCTGCTCTCCTAGCCTTGGGCCCTGTTACCTCGAATCCTCCTTAGCTATACCGTAGTATAGACTAACCCTGTGAGCCGCCCCCCCGGTACAAGCAGCTGTGGTATTTAGACTGCCTGGGCTTGCCCCGAACAATCCCTGTATAGGGGTTGGTTAAACTAGGACCAGCTCACCCAGGGGAGTTCAGTACCACGGCCCAGTGGGTCCACTCTAGGGCGCCTTCCCCCGGAACCGTGACATTCTGTATATCTGTTATTTCACTGAAAACTGGCTCCCAAATGAAAAGAGGAGGGTCCTCCCAAATGAATAGAGGAAAGCTCTTCCAAATATATAGAGGAGGGCCCTCCCAAATGAATAGAGGAGTACCGTCCCAAATGTATAGAGAAGGACTACCTGAAGCCCCTCACAAAACTCATATTTCCTTACACCTGATGGCTCTTGGAACACTTGAATTGAGGGACGCAGAATGATATGGAGGTGGTGTTGGAGGTGGTTACAGCCCAACACACCAACAGGCTCATTATAACTGGCTATGTAAAGTGCTATGGAATATGTATTCCACTATCTCAGCAACAATGAGAAAGGAACCGCTCAAATCTAAGGGTACCTTTACACGCAGCAATTTTTCTAGGAATTTCACTGGCAACTTACTGGTTGCAGTGAAATCATGGAGACATTGTTCCATTTGTACACAGCAACAAAATAGAACAATGTGTCCATGATTTCACTGCAACCAGTAAGTTGCCAGTGAAATTCCTAGAAAAGTTGCCGCGTGTAAAGGTACCTTTAGGGTAAGAGAGGTCCCTCCGAAATTTATTGTAAAGGGTCACCTGAGGCCCCAAATTTCCTTACACCTGCTGGCCCTTTGAAAATTTGAACACAGATGTGAGGGCATGGACCTAACAGGTTTCCTTTAAATAGTAAACCTGTGGCTGATCCCAACACAGTTATAATATGTCATTGGCGTGTTAAAAAAAATATTGCTTCTTCATTTTCTAAACAGCAAACCTATTGCTGTCCTAAATAAAAGAGATCCAGTAATTTTTGGAAGACTTATTAAGAAGTTACACCTTCTTCATTAACAAACAACAAATTTGTTGCAACTGCTGAAACAGGAATATATTTTGCAATACAGATTGCATAAAAGGATTTTTCCATGTACACTGCCTGTGAATAAACACTGGCATGGCTGGCATCTGCTTAATATTTAACGTCACCACCAGCTCCTGGAAATCTTTGCACACAGCACATTTCGGCAGCATTAATGTGTCTCTGAAGCCAGGATGTGTGTGCTTCCGATCATGAGCAGTGTTGCGTCCCTGCGGCATGGCGCCTCCACTACACGCTCTGCTGTTCCCCCTGCCCGCTTACCTATCGCTCCGTCACCGGCCCTGGTCCAGGGATTCAGGACCCCAGCCGGCCAGCGGCGGCCCCAGGGCTCCAGAGTGCATCGCCGCTTGTCAAGGGGCCAGGGTTCGGCTTCCACGCTGCTGCACCGTCCTCCTGGGGCTCCTGCTGCCTCACTTCCTCCCTGAGCTCTCAGTAGGGGGCGGGCGCGTGCCTCTCAGCCACTCTTAAAGGGCCAGGGTTCCAGTCTGCCCTGCCCCGCCTCTCAGCCAATCACTGAGAGGCAGTGGGGATATAATGTCCTCATTCACTTCTGGACATTGCCTGGGCAACTTCTACCATCTAGAAGATGCCAGTCCAGGTCTTGTTAGGTTCTCCTATTTTGTGCTATTCCTTACCCTTGTTTTGTTCTTTTTCAGTTGGATACCTCCGTGCCTGTTCCCTGCTGCCCTCCGTGTTTCCTGGTTTCCCAAAGGACCCCATCCTGCACCTCCGTGTTTTCCTTCTGTTGGTTTCTTTCCCTTGGGTCGGTTCAACACGGGTGTCTGCCTCTCTCGGGCCCTCCTTAGCCTCGTCCAGGAGAAATCCCTGTATGGGGATCACTCTGGCTGGTCTCCTTCAGAGGTGTTTCCGGTGAGGTGGCCCTGTGGCCTTCCCTTGGGGTGTTTGCCCACTGCTGTTGATGTGTTCAATAAATCTTTTAACTTACCTTCCTTGTCTGCTTCTCTCACTCATCCTGGTATCAGCATCCGCATTGCCTGCGGTCCAGTGGGTCCTCACATCAGGTCTGTCTGTAGAGCGTGACAAGCAGTATGCCTCTCTCAAGCCTGTGAAGCGGTGCCAGGGTTTGTTGCTATGGGCAAACGCTGTGATGGTTCTACCCCAGAATGCTACATTAATCTGAGTTATTGATGAATGCATGTGCTGATGCTGTTTCTTCTTGTACCTTCTGGCCAGTCCCGTTTGAATCCTGACACAGCCCATACGAATCACAGGAGAAAGACAGACATGTTCTTAACAACGAGGCAGTCTTTACTGGGCACAATACTTGTGAACAGAATGCAGCAGGCAGCACACTTCATTTTATCTTCTGTATACCCCAGAGGCTCAAAAATAATGGTCACTGGCGATGGCACTTTTCTTGTGGACTGTTCCTGGCTGGCAAATCAAATTAGCCCTTCCTCTCTATATCGCCGGAAACCACGGATCAATGTGTTTCACTGGGTTCCTGGCTCCCTGCCACAGACGCTGATCCCTTTCAAAGCCTACTCCCAGAACTGCTTTCACACTCTTCTAAGTTCTCAGCCAGGCAACACCCTCACATCACTGTGTCCCCCAAATCTGAGTAACAATGGACTTATTCAGTTCTTTGCCTTCCTCTTTAAAAAGGTCCCCTCCTGGCCACTTTACACGTCCCAATATCGGCGTCCAACTCCGACCAAAAGTCACGTGGTCCGTGCGTTGGCCCCGATATCGTTCGTGCGTTGTATGGTGTAAATGTCCATACGATGCACGAACCACACCAAAACGATATCGGAGATCAAATGACCCTGCTCTCCAACGGCCCGATATTGGATGGACGTTGTGTCCGGATCGTGCTGTGTAAAAGCCCAACAACGAAGTGGAGTACAACTTCACCTATCCTGTCCCATGTTAAATGGTCGTTCTTGGGTCGGCCGGACAAGGGGACGTACACATCGTAGTGGTGTTGCCTGCCGATATCGCGCTGTGTAACATCCCCTATGCGATCTTGGAATTCTGCCCAGAAAAAGCGCGCTCCCGCGGTGTTGGATCCAATATCGGACCAACATTGGGACGTGTAAAGTGGCCATCCAACTTGCCTGCAACTAGGATCACTGTCACCTGAAATGGATTTTCTTTCTTTAGGTTCTTGCTGCTTTTGCGACTAGAGATGAGCAAACCTTCCCCGATCACATTCACCAATTTCCAATTCAACCTGAACATGGCAGATTTGGATCAGATATCCAAACAATTTCGCAAACATTCGGTGAATGTGGCTTTTTTCGGAAAATAAGTTCAAAATTTGAAATGGCCCTAAAACTTTCCCTGTTTGTTTGGGTCCAAAACACTCACTGGAAGACCCTCTGGATGGGGAAAACATTACTGTTTGGAGTGTCCCCAGCCATCGCGTCTACCGGCTTGTATCAAGCTGTAGAATTTTTTGAGCTTTCAATTAATTTTTTTAAGCTTCCTGGAGTCTTCAGGTGTTTTAACACCTGCAGCGTGTAAATTTTCAAAATAATGCCAGATACAGTAGCAGCTATGAATTTCAGGAACATTACAATATCCTTAAAAGAGAGAGCTTAATATTTTTTAGGGATTTTTTTTTCGAATATTTATTTACTTTTCATTTTAGTATTTTTTATCATTAATAATATTATTTATTTTTTCTTTGAGAGAGCAAACCTTTATTATTGCAGAAGGTCAGCAGTGTGTGAGGCCATCTGTCCTACAGTTATGTGATAATAATACATATAAAAATAGCATATGGCCATTATATGTTCACACACATGTTTTTATAGGTATGTTCATGTTCACACTCAAGAAACATCATACTATGGATATAACTTCATGAAAATGTACAGTCACTATTTAATGTCATTCCATACATTTATTATTATTATTATTTATTAATTATTATTATTTATTTATAGAGCACCATTGATTCCATGGTGCTGTACATTAGAAAGGGTTACATACAATCAAGTTAAAAATACAATGAACAAACTAACAGTGACAGACTGGTACAGAGGGGAAAGAGGACCTTGCCCTTGCAGGCTTACATTCTTCAGGGCAATGGGGAGGGAGACAGCAGGTTGGGTCTGCTCTGGTGGTGGTGGAGCGCTAGGTCCAGTGGTGGTGAGGTGGCACTGTGGTCATTGCAGGCTGTAGGCTGTTCTGAAGAGATGGGTTTTCAGGTTTCACTGGTAGGTTCCGAGTGTAGGGGATAGTCGGACATTTTGGGGTGCAGAATTCCAGAGGATGGAGGATGCTCAGGCAAAGTCTTGCAGGCAGTTAGATGAGGAACGTACAAGTGTGGAGGAAAGAAGGAGGTCTTGGGAGGATCAAAGATTACGATTTGGATGATAACGGGATATTAGTTCAGAGATATATGGGAGAGACCGATTGTAGATGTAGATTTACTATACAAATTTTTGTCAAGCGCCCAACTGCGTTATTATATGTGGAGACAGAGGTATTAGTATAATGCAATGCAACAGTCTTCCTATCGCAGATAACTGCAGAGTTCGATATGGACAGAGACAATTTTCTAGAGAATGAACAAGTTGCCCAGGCACCTCTCTTAGGGGAAGGATGCCTTTTATGCAGAGAGCAGTTCAGCACTCAGTCTGAGTCCTAATAGGGAACAGGTGTATTGCTCTTTAAGGAGTGTGCTGGAGGCTGCTCGTGCATTCTAAGAGAATTCCCAGGAGACCTGCCAAGAGGGCGCAGGTTCCTAGCAGAGAATGAAGCAGACGGCCATAAGGATTCAAGGACAGGGTGAGCAGAACCAGCAGAACTGCATAGTAGGCACTGATTTCCCTGCTTAGCAGAGACCGAGGGTGTGACAGACAGTCGTCCCCTAGTTCCTCCATTGTCTCTCCAACAGTGGCCTAGCTGGATATGGGAAGGAGCATGAGCATGCACAGTACAGCCAGGGAAACAAGGGACGAATAGGCCGGTGTTACAGCTGTCACGACTGTTCAAAGTGGTTTTCTATTTTCTCCCCTGGTGTATGCAGATAAGAGATTATATGCCCCTCAAAGACCCAGTTTGGTAAAGATTCTGGTGCCTTTTAGACAATCAAATAATCCTGGGATAAGTGGCATTTAGTATTTGTTATTGATGATGATCTGGTTTAAACCTCTGTAGTCTATGCAAGGTCAAAGGGTTCCATCCTTCTTCTGAACAAAAAAGAATCTAGCTCCTGCCACCAAAGAATACTTCTTGATAATTCCTTTTTCCAGATTTTCCTAGTTGTAGTAAGGCATAGCTTAAGTCTCCACGTGGGATAACGGGTAGATACGACCTCAAGGAAGAGAGGATCCCGAAAACAGATCTATAGGGAAGTCATGAGGCCTATGAGGTGGTAACTTCTCTGCTTTCTTGTTGAAAATGTCTGCATATGACCAGTAGGCAGGTGGCAGAGCTACCAGACTAAGTCGCCACAACGATGGACGAGCAGGACATACGGTGATGATGCACTTCTCGTAGCAGGACTGTCCCTAACTAAGTACTTTTCCATATCTCCAGTCTACGACAAGTTTGTGAATTTGTAATCACGGTAAACCAAGGAGAAGACGATGAGACAGATTTGGCAGCACATAAAAGACAATATTACCGTAAGCAGAGCTCCTAACCAAAGCTCCACCTGTTCTATAACAAGTACACAGCCTCCAACACAATTTTTAGGCCGCCTCCAAAAAATGGTCACTGACATAAGACACTACCACAGAGTCATTGGTGAAGAGGAGTTACTATCACCTAGGGTTACCTTTTCTACAAATCCTAGGCTTAGGAGTTTCCCAATTTCTCAGGAAAGGAGAGAATACAATTTGCCATGATTCCCTAGTAAAAACACAACCCTTTGACATGATGGTGTTCCTGCTGATGCTCAGACATCTTGACACACTCGACCTGCATGAGCTCAGGAGGAGAAGCAGGTGCAGAAGGCTGAGGCATGAGTGGCCTCTGGAAAGATAGTTCTTGGCACATTTCTGGATCACTACTGGAACCTCAGTTTGATATGAATGGCCAAAGAGATTAGGTCTTCCAGGGTGTTGGGGACATCGCAGCCTGCCAGCCTTTTTATCTCTAATCTTACCTGATAAACCTTCCCAGAAGGCAGCTAGCAATGCCTTATTATTCCATCCAAGTTCAGAAGACAGAGTACGAAACTAAACTACACATTAGCCCACCATCAGACCACTCTGCTTATGCCTGAGAAGAGAGGATGCGGCATAAGTAACTCGACCCTGCTGATCAAAGACCTTGATGCCTCTAGAAAGAGCTGTAGATTCACGGTCACCAGATCTCCTCACTCCCACACGGTGTTGAGCTATGCAAGGGCCTTTCCTGCTAGGTGGACATTAAAATTGCCACTTTGGCCATATCAGAGGGACACTCATGAGGCAGCAATTCATAGTGCAATATGCACAGATTAATGAAGCTAACACATTTCTTGAGGTCTCCCTCAAAACTGGGTGGGGAAGACAGATGTGGACCAACACCAAGGCCTTTCGTTACAGGCTGAGAACTTGACAAATGGCTGCCAGTGTTTCTGCAGCTTTAACTGGTACTGGTTGGGCAGTCAGCATCACGGTATTTAGTTGGGCATTCACTGACCACAAATAGGATTGGATTTGATCCTGCTGCTGTTGTTGGTGAGTCAAATCCAGGAACAACTCCAAGAGTGGAGGATATTGGAGCCAGTGGGATCCATGACCTTTGCAAACTTTCACGCACATTGGTGTGTACCCTTGTACCAGGGGAATGGGCTCACCCTGGAGGAGGGTAGTTAAGTGACTGCCTGGTTCTTCACTAGAGCATCTAATGGTGAGGTTTTTCCTGATACTACACGTAGCCGTCTGGTCCCCTCCAGGGCAACTCTCGGCATTGTATCAGTTGAACTTCAAAAGGTCAAGAACGTAGGCACAGTTACTGGAGGCAGGTAGAGCAAGATCATAATCTGGAGAGAACCGACACACTGGTACTGGCATGATGGATGTTGCAAACTGGACAGATTCAGGTGACAAGTCATGGACAAGACTGCATCTGCTACTGGTATGGGCAGAATAACCAGGCGTAGGTTACAGCCACTGGACATAAACACTGGGTATTGGACATTGGTACTGGACACCAGTACAGGACATGCACATAGGATACAGGACACAGGGCACAGGATTCAGGCTGTAATGCAGGGTCAGGAAACTTGTTGCAAAGTTACCTCCCTAACAACAAGTATGCACGTGTGCCCTAAGCCACATACGCAGGCCTCGGAAGGAGTAGGCAGTGGTAGGGACTTGAGCCGCAGTGGGGACAGATGCCTCGGCAGGGACAGGAGCCACAGACAGCTGAGAACAGCCGGGAAAGTGTGATAATCAGTGACACTACCAAAAGGAGAAAGTGGGGTACTGCAGGGGCAGCGCCACTGGCGTTACAAGAGTCAAGTGTCAAACACTGAACCTTGGCAGCAAGTGTGGAATCTGGACATAAAATGCATGCCTTCCCATGACAATAGCCTCTAGAAAAACACCAGCTGAAAGCTCCATGGTTACACAGGTATTTCCCTATAGTTCTGCAAATGATTACTTCCTTTTTGTCTTTTGAAAAACCTGTTTGGCTTAAGGCATTTATTGATTGTGGTTGTTCAGCCCAAACTGCTAAAGATATTGGCTTACCACTACTAAAGTTATGTTTTCTTATAAATGTTACAGCTATTGATGATACTCAGGGTATGTTGAAATACTGTATATCACTGAGAATGTGTCCCAACTTTTTGGCACTCTACATTTTGAATCTATATAATTATTTGTTCTAGTAGTCCTGTCTATGACAGTGGTCTTTGGCATGCCTTAGTTTCATGGTTCTGATTATTGATTGACACCAGAGCAAATATTAATATAAAAAGCCTTACCCAATACAGTATTTAGTTTGCTGATTAATTTTCTCTGTCTGAAATTTTAAAAATACCCACTCATAGGGATTAGATTGTCTCATTGATATGTTACCAAACACCTGTCTTTAAGAGCAATATTTAATTTTCTGGTCCAGAATCTCAAGGTATGAAAGATTATATAGCAGAGAATGTGCAAAAAAGGTTAATTAGACCTTCCATGTCACCTCCATGTTTTACTGATAAAAACATGGCAGTTTTAGACCTTGTACACTATTGACTATCGGGAACTTAATAAAATTACTGTAAAGATTCAATACCATCTGCCACTTATCCCTGAGCTCTAAAACCAGCTGTTGGATTCCATTGATTCAGCAAACTTGAACTCAAGCGATATAACCTGATTTGAATCAGAGAAGGTGAAGAGTAGAAGACAGCATTTAACACACCTGAGGGTCACTATGAATATCTAGTGAAGCCTTTTGGTTTCAAAATTGTGTTAATGACATATTCAGACATATGAGAGGTCAATATGTAGTCGTCTATTTAGATTACATTTTGCTTTGTTCACCTTATTTTGGGTGGGATATGTAGCTAACTAATAGCCATCTAGGCCTTCACTGAGTTAAAAGAATGGGTGACCCACGGAGAATATAATGTAGGGGTCACATGGGAACACAACCACCCTCCCACTGTTTACTGTTATTCTCCCAGTCTATGTTTTTATTTTCAAGCATTATTTAATGTTTGTTTTTGTTTAAAATGTTATGCTGTACTGTGATTATTTATCTGCAGCAACCTCAGTGCTGTTTCTGAGGTAAAATCTGCCCCATTAATTAGGTTCCAGGTTCCAGGTGTGCTATGAGTGGCCACCTGGACTGCTGTGAGGTGTGCAGCCTGCTGATTGGCTGATGCTCTCTGAGCACAAAAAATTAAAATCCTTTTTAGCAGTGCTGAGGTGTTTTTGCAGTCACTAGGCGGCTGGAAGAGCTGAAGACGTCATGGAGGAGCTACTGACTGAATTTCGCCAGAAGGTGTCCGCCGAGGGTGGCCTGGACTGGCTGAAGGCTTGTTTAGCCTCTAATGGACCATCTACATCGGGACTTTGCAGCTCCACCACACTGGTGGCAACAGAAGAAGCCGGACAACTGACACCAGGCGATTCTATGGAGCAGCCAGGAAAGGAGTTGGGAGCAGGAAGAGGACGGCAAATAGGAGGTTTTCACTGCCACAATCCCCTGTCAAGCTCCGGCGAGGAGACAAGTGGTCTCATGTGAAAGCTCGTCAAGCTGCAGCTGCACAAGACAGGCACTCTGCTTCAGCGCATGTCCATGAGAAGAAGAAGAGGCGGGACAAGAAGGACAGACCCGAAGCCCCAAGAGAAGCCAGTACAGCTGATTTGCCTACAACCGTAGGGTCTCCGGGGTCTTAAGGGATGTCAGTTCTCTGGATCAGCACTTATGTGGGGTTTCTATGTTGGGTTCTCACAGTGGGACACGGGGTATAGATATGAGTGCTGCAGCTGCGCCGACCTCCATGCCCCCAATACCATTGTGAAGGGTCCCGGACACGATGGAAGCTGTGCAAGCCTGGGCTTCTGTCCCTCCTCTGATAATGATGAGGGTCAGCCCAGGTGTAATGCATATATTAATAGTATGCAAAGCTCTGTTCTTCAGGAGCCCATTTCTGTAGCTGACTGGCTTAACCAAGCAAAAAGGGGTATTGAGAAGGATTCTCCCCCTATAGCTGCACATTATATTCAGGCAGTAGTTTGCCAAACTATTAATGAAGTCATGGCTGGGCAGGCTGCTAATGTTTCCCCTGCCCCTGTTTTAAGCAATACAGTCAATTCAGCTATGGTAGCTGATTCTCTATTTAAGGAAGCTTTAACCTGTCAAATTTCCAAGATTCCATTTACCTATGGTCAATAAGGAGAAAATATGGCATCATGAGTATATCGACTTATTTTCCCTGTTGCCTACTGGCTGGCTTAATTCATTTCTATCTCTTGACAAGAAAGAGGATAAGGATCAGGAAATTGGCAAAAAGAAGCCTTTTAGGTAATTTCACAGCTGAATCCAAGCCTTTTCTATCTATTCTGCTATTCTTGGAGAAAAAGAACCAGGGCTTTCTTCTGCATTTAGACATCGTTTTGGAAGATTACAGGAATCTTGGAGGCGTTGCCTGGTTACATTACGATGAATGTTTTAGACAAAAATTATCCGTTCACCCCCACTTTAAATGGGGTACCAAAGACATTGGTCTTTGGGTCAGCCTTATGATGCCACAAAGACATTTATCTTCCAAGGCATCTTCTATTTAGGTGCCCAAACGTGGAATCTGTTTTGCCTTCAATGACACGACTTGTAAATGGCCAAATACCTGCCGCTTTCGGCACGAATG
>JARQOC010000002.1:376434041-376469478 GCA_033576535.1 Allobates femoralis
ATATCTAAACTTATAAAAGAGCTGGATATTAACTAAAAGGTCCACTTAATATGGTGGTTATGGTGTTCTCCACAAGGAGCCACCCCTTGGCTGGCGGCTGGAAGAGCTGAAGATGTCACCCACCCTCCCTCCCTGTTTGTTCTGGATCCGTCAAAGTTTATGGACTTTGTCCTGAGGTTTACTTGTGGGGAAATTCTGCCCATTAAAATTGGGCATTTATGGATAATATTTCATTTTTATTCTTTATGATGGAGGTATTCCCATCTAAGGGTGGCTTCACACTGCAGTGTGATCTGGTCCGGGGCTGTCAGGGATGAACCTGACAGCCCCGGACTGGATCAGCACACAGAACTGGAGGGCTAATTTGCCCTCCGGTCCGGTGTGCAGCCGCATGCAACTACCGCTGCTGATGACCTATCAGCGGCTGCAGCTGTGTGTGGCTGCACACTGGACTGGAGGGCAAATTAGCCCTCCAGTTCTGTGTGCTGATCCAGTCCGGGGCTGTCAGGTTCATCCCTGACAGCCCAGGACGGATCACACCACAGTATGAAGCCGCCCGAAGTTTTTTATTTTATGAGTTCTTAATATGGATTTTGATCTGTAGTTTAATTTAAATCCTAAGTAAAGCTTCACGGCCATCTTTCAACCATATTTTGTTTGTCAGTGTCTTATTAATTAGACTTACTCTTGTGGGGGTTTTGTGTTCCCATGTTTCTAAGGCTAGTTTCACACTGCAGTTTTTCCCTGATCAGGTTCCATCCGCTTTGTGTGCCAAAACCATGAGGTCACAGTACCCATAATAATAAATAATTAAACTACCTATATAAATTGACACTACACAGTGAAATATCGATTAAAATAAACTTTATTGGTCGGTACTTTGTAAGTTTAATTATAATAAATTAATTAATTAATTATCATTAATATCATAAATAAATTAGCTAATGGAGGTACCATAGAAATCTCCTAAAATTGAATAAATAAATAAATAATCCAATAAATATCTGTTTGAAATTACAGATCCACCCAGATTACTGAGTGACCCACCCAAGAGGATCCAGTTCAAAGGATAGGCCCCCCCTACAAAGCGAACCAACCAAGACTCAATGATATTCTGAAAATCCAAATTTAAAATGTCATTCCCTATGTCCGATAAATGGATGGAATCATTCCTATATAATCCGATAACAAATCCTTCCAATTCCTCATGCTGAATGGAAAAGCCATTCAGGCTAGGCATAAATTTAGCTAATTCTCTGTTCATTCTGCGTCTAATTTTCTCCAAAAACAGATGTCCGCCGGTCTTCCATACCAGGGAATACACTATTGCAGAGAAAACCATCGTTGTTCATAGAAACATATGAGAAATCCTCAACAAATCTTGTTTTACCTGCCAAGTGGAATTTTGTCACAGGGCTACCATCTGCATGAATTAATAAAGACCTATACCCAGAAGGATGTACTTCCAACCACCTCTGGAGATAAAGGACAGGGCATAAAGAAAAATGTGAAATTTTCTTCAAAACAATTTCGGTGCCTTTTGCCAGGTGGTCAGTCTTTGAACGCTTCAAAAAAATGACCATTCTGTGGAAAAAACAGAGACATCATTTAACAAAAGCCCAGAAAATTGAGTTCTACTATGCGATAGTAGCTCCCCAATTCTCATCGCAGAGAAAAACATAGTAACAAAAATTGTCCGAAACAGTAAAGTCTCGAATGCATTAAAGCAAATTCTGTCAAGAATATCACATACTTTCCCAAAAGCTCCACTGTCACTGGACGCCTATCATCGGCCGTGTAAATAATCTTTCTAAACCCCTTCAAAAACTGTCGAACAGAGAACAATGATGACAACGGCCGAGATCCAGACAGCTTCAGGAAAATAGAAACTCCTGCCACTGCCTTGGATATCGCAAGTGAGACATACCCTCTCTGTACAACAGCTCCAAGAAAGGGAGGGCCGATTAAGACTGGCAAAAGAAATGGTTAAAGTTATTAACAAAACAAAAACATTCCCAACGATCCCAAGAATTTTGATAATCCATCCACATGCGAGGAGTAAGTGACTAGATAATATGACTCCACACGTTGGTCAGTCCGTGTCCCAGAAGCCCGTTGGGAAGAAATGTCTTTCCGTACCGACCTCCAGCGCCATAAGGTTGACCATCCTCTGCTGAGATATAATGTCTCCAATTGAGTTAACATAATCAGTCGTAAAACGAATTGTCAACCAAATGTTATTCTGTAAAAGGACTAACGTTAGCTTCCTCAAAACCTTAGATATTAGTTTATTTTTGAAAGGCATCGTGTTGATTGGTAGGCAAACTCCTGGATACTAGCAGGGTAACAAAATATGTTTGTTCTTAAGCTGCGAACCCCACAGAAAAAATGCTGCAAAAATCAAAAACAATGGCTGTAAGAACGACCAGAGAAAAATCGTTAAGGATATCGTTAATGATATCACATTCGGCAATGCACCAGTTAAATAGGAGAGCAAGGACTGAACGATCTTTTAAAGTGGCAGGAATAGGAGATTTTTGAATGACATCGTTCAAAAAGGTGTCACACTGAACAATGTAGCTTCTTCAAGCAGCGTTAATTGGACGACGAATTTGAGGTCAGGATCTCAAATCTTGGATGAACGATTCAGCGATTTTTTCTTCCTACTGTATATCATTCATTTACACGCAAGGACGCATAAACGATATCGTTGAAACGATCACAAATCCGTGACGTTTCAATAATATCATGAACGGTATCCTAGCATGTGAAGTGGCCTTTAAGGTCAGCTGAAATTGTAATCAAACCAGAAGGCGGAGTATGACCTGCAGTGGCATCATAAAGGCGTCTCAAAAATATGCAACCTACGGCAATGATCCTCAAAGCAAAATTTAGCGAACCTAGCAAAGATTGAAAATTGCGTAAAGATGCTTCATCGCTAAATAAAAACTGTGCCACGATGGTTTTCAATTTCGTCACTTTCTCGAAAGGCAACCTACAAACCATGGAGCTGGAATCCAATTCGATCCCTAAAAATTTGAGCCGGTGACATGTAGCAAACGTTTTCTCTACCACGATAGGAACTCCGAAAATGTCAAAGATAAAAAATTATGTAAAAGCTGTGAACAAGTATCAGCATTCGCTTCGCCTAAAAATAAAAAATCATCAAGATAATGAAGAAGAAAACCAAAAGGAAAAATAAATTCGACGCACCATTGTAAAGAGGAGGAAAAAATTTCAAACAAAAACAGGATAATGAAAAACCCATAGGGAGACATCTATCAAAAAAATAACTATTTTCAAACACAAAAAATAAAGAACAAAAACCGTCAGGATTAATGGGCAATAGCCGAAATGCAGACTGTATGTCCGTTTTTGCAAGTAAACAATTTTGACCAGTGTCCCTTAGAAAATCGACAGCCGTGTCAAAAGATGCATAGTGCACCGATGACAAGGACTTATCCACTTAGTCATTAAGTGAATGACCAAGTGGATAAGACAAATGATAAATTAGGCGGAAAGACCCGCTTTCTTTTTTCGGTATAACGCCGAGCGGCGAAATCCTAAAGTTTTTAAAGGGAGGCTGATCAAAAGGGCCAGCGCATCTGCCCAATTCCAATTCTTTAAAAATTTTTACCCGAACAACTTCAGGAGACCGTCTGGCCGAAGATAAGTTATCAAATTTAAAACAACTCGACCCGTTAAAAGGTGGAACGAAAAAAAGAAAACAAAAACCATTAAACAGCAGCTCCGCCTTCATTTTGTCTGGGTACAGGTTTAGAAAGGGAAGCATTTCTACTAAGTTCACCGGTGTACCTGCTTTTAGAAATGGCTCTTTATCCGATGGGTTCTGAGAAACTTTCATGGGGTGAGCCCCCAAGCAGGTGGAGCACTCATGCTTGTAACAGCAGTTGTGCAACCACCTGCAGGAGGACTCATTAAAAGCATAGCACAATCCTTTTTATTGGCGTATGCGATACAGGCTTGGCTGCAGACTGCCTCTGAGGGACCATCATCTGCAGCCATAACCCAACATCTTTTACTCCCCATTTCTGCTGATGGGTGAATAGACAACTTCTGCCTAAAGGCCTCATCGTAGTAAAGCCAAGCAGAACCACCAAAATGACGAAATGCTTCGAGAATTATATTGATGTGCTGGAGAAGTCCGCAACACAAGGCCAGGGATTTTTCACCAAGCACAGCTGCGTAAATAAGGACAGCCTGCAGCCAAGAATTAAATGATTTTGTTATATCTTCAACCCGGACTGGGTCTGGGCCCCAAGCCTGGGACACGACCGCGGCCGTGCTCTTTTGCCGCGTTCACGGGCCAGTATCCCGGCTCCTGCGCCCCTGGAAGGAGACAGTGTGTCCCCTACGATGCACGAACGATGCCAAAACGATATCGGGGATCAAATGAGCCTGCTCTCCAAGGGCCCGATATTGGTTGGATGTTGTAGCCGGATCGGGCTGTGTAAAAGCCCAACTACGATGTGAAGTACAACGTCCCCTATTCTCTCCCATGTTAAATGGTCGTTCCTGGGTCGGCAGTACAAGGGGGCGGACACATCGTTGGAGCGTTGCCTGCCGATATCGCGCTGTGTAACATCTCCTATGCGATCATGGAATTCTGCCCAGAAAAAGCGCGCTGCCGCGGTGTTGTATCCAATATCGGACCGACGTTGGGACGTGTAAAGTGGCCATTAGTCCTGCTCAATCCTTTTTCACATTTATGTCACTGGACATATGGTAAGGTTATAAATATTCGTTGTTAGGATAGGACTGTCCCGATATGGTTCGCCTTGACATTAAAATACTGTTAAAAAAGTACTCTTTTTTATTCACATTCATCATTGCTATTTATTTACTTATTTTAAGGTATTCAGGCATTTTCTTCTTTTTAGGCTTAAGAAGGCACACTGTGCAAGTGACTTTCATGAATGCAATGCGAGGGAAACTCGCATTGTACTCGGACCAGTGTTGCCATATCAGGCAGGGCACACTGGTGCGTGTCCCCTGCGCTGAACTCGCAATGCGGGTAAAATGCAAGTTCACTTGCAGCATGCTGTGACTGAATGTGTATTTGACTGTGCTAATGAAAGTCTGTGGGTGCGAGGAAACCTCGCACCCAGACAGCACACTGTGTGAGTCACTCGCGTGTGTGCTATTCTCCCGACACAGGAAAGCCCAATAGCTATATATCTACAGATAAAAATCTGTAGATATAATAGCTGTGTTGGGCTTTCTGCTTACTGCTACTTTGACAGCAGCTTTTTTTGAATTTCTCGGGGATAACCGGCATATTAGTCCCATCTGCAGCTTCTGTGCTGCATGTCAGCCGGGAACCGGCAGATGAGGCTAATAAGCCAGTTGTGTTGGCTTAACCCCATGCTTCTGCCCTGCCGGCTTGTGTCCGATTTTGTTCAGACTCCCTGGACACAGACTAACAGGACAGAATATGTCCGAAGGTGTTAGTTATTTATTTATTTAGTTAAAAGCTGGCAATTTTAGCACTTCTGTCAGGAGCTGAAATCACTGGCGGATGGAGTTCACAATTCAGGAGCTCTCCATGGCTCTGAACGTTAATGCTGGGTGCTTACCGTGGTGCTGAAGCTGTTCAGATTGCTTGCTGTGGAGCTTCAGCACCACGGTCAGCACCCAGCTTTAACGTTCAGGAGCATGGAGAGCTCCTGAGTCCTGAACTGCAGCCGCCAGTGATTTCAGCTCCTCACAGAAGTGCTGAAATTGCTGTCTTTTAACTAAATAAATAATTAACACCTTTGGACACATTCTGTCCTGTCAGTTTGTTTCCAGGGAGACTGGACAAAAACCGGACTCAAGCTGGCAGGACAGAAGCATGGCATTAAGCTGACATAACTGGCTAATTATCTGCATCTGCCGGCTCCCGGCTGACATGCAGCGCAGAAGCTACAGACGGGGTTAATATGCCGGTTATCCCTGTGAAATTTAAAAAATCGTTGCTGTCAAAGCAGCAGAAAGCCTGACATAGCTATTATATCTAAATATCTATATCTGTAGATACATAGCTATTGGGTTTTCCTGTGTCAGGTGATTTACCCGCGCGAGAAAGCCCATGTTAAACTCGCACAACACTCACACCACACTCGCACCACACTCACATTACCACACGGAATGCACTCGCATCACTGTAGTACATAAAAAAATGCTTCGTTTTTGATGCATGACAGTGTGCCTCCACCCTTACTTGAGAAATGCAGTTAAATGTCTAATTTTCAGTAAATTTTCTTTTGTAATAATAAAGCATAATTATCTCTCCCTTAACAAAAAGTATTGCACAAGAAATTCAAAAGCTCAGTACTTTAATTTGCTTGTGACACAGTGTCTCTGATTCGCACAGAGTTCAGAATTTTTATCTTTAAAGGATTTGTCCAGTCTAAAATTGATAATTCTGCAGTCACTCTATGTGGCTGCAGAATTATCAATCCTCCCAGCGCACACACTGGGCACTGCAAGAATTTGCACTGTTTAAACCTGGAATGGACTGCAATTATGTGGTATGCATGTTTTCGACAACCACACAACTAGTGGGCGTGCCCTCGCTCTGTACGGATGGAGCGGGTGCATCCAACTAGTTTGTGTGGCCTTGCTCCATATACTTGTATTAAGTGAGGCTGCGCCCACTAGTTGAGGGCTCTGGCTGAGTAGCCGGGAACTTGCATACCACATAACTTAGGTCCATTCCCAGTTTGGAAACAGGGAATCCTTGCAGCGCTCAGTGCAGGCGCTGGAAGGATTGATAAGTCTGCAGTCACATAGAGATTTCACTCTTCTCAGGCTGCTTTCACACTGCAGTTTTTTCCTTGATCAGGTTCCATCAGGTTTGTGTGCCAAAAGCAGGAGAGGAACTTGCAGAGAAAAACTATAATTGAAAGAGTGACACCTGTTCAGAGTTTTGGAGAAACACCTGGTTTTGATACAGAAACCTGATCGAACCTGATCAGCTGCAAAACTGCAGTGTGAAACCAGCCTAAGATTCTCGCATAGAAATCAGACCGATTTATTTTTTATACGCAGATGTGAGTGAATCCTTTTTCATAGACTACTATGCTCATCTTCTTTAGTGCTACAACTGTGCAACACACAATGTCTGAAGTATTTGCTCAATGTTTTAAAGCATAACCTTAGGCTACGTTCACACATTGCGTATTTTGCTGCGCTTTTTTACGCGCGCTTTTCAAAATACGCAATGTGCCTTTTGTCTGCCTGCAAAGTGAATGGGAAATTCACTTTGCAGTGCAGACATTGCGTAAAAATACGCAGTGCGTTTTCCGGGAGAAAACGCAGCTCCGTAAACAATTGATATATCAATTGTTTACGCAGCTACTTCTGCGTATTCTCCCAGAGGGGAGGAAGAATCCTGCTTCCTCCTCCCCTCTGTGACAGCTGTGGCCGCCCATTAGATTTCACAGTGTATTAATATACACTATGAAATCTAAATTAAACAAAAGCAAGTGTCTGAAAAATAAAAAAGAATCAATACTTCACCTGTCCGACGCCTTCTGCCGCTGTGAGATCTCTTCTGACAGGACCTGTGGTGATGTCAGAGGGGCGTTCCCGGGCACTCGCGGTCATGTGATACATATCACATGACCGCGAACAGCCAATCAGCGCTGGGAACGCCCCCCCTCTGACGTCACCACAGGTCTTATCAGTACACTTCTGACTTAGAACCTGAGAGCGGGAGAAGGCACTGGACAGTGGGAGAAGGCACCGGAGAGGTGATGTATTCATTCTTTTTTATTTTACACTAGCTGTGAGCCCGATTCTAAAGAATCGGGTAGTCTAGAATCTATATATAGTTTATTTAGTAATAGTTAGGGGAGTGCGGTGAAATTAATTGTGTGTATACAGGCGGCTCAGTGGTTAGCAGTGAGTGCGGTGGCTCAGTGGTTAGCAGTGAGTGCGGTGGGTGAGTGGTTAGCAGTGAGTGGGGTGGCTCAGTGGGTAGCAGTGAGTGGGGTGGCTCAGTGGGTAACAGTGAGTGCGGTGGCTCAGTGGTCAGCAGTGAGTGCGGTGGCTCAGTGGTCAGCAGTGAGTGCGGTGGTGCAGTGGTCAGCAGTGAGTGCGGTGGCTCAGTGGTCAGCAGTGAGTGCGGTGGCTCAGTGGTCAGCAGTGAGTGCGGTGGCTCAGTGGTCAGCAGTGAGTGCGGTGGCTCAGTGGTCAGCAGTGAGTGCGGTGGCTCAGTGGTCAGCAGTGAGTGCGGTGGCTCAGTGGTCAGCAGTGAGTGCGGTGGCTCAGTGGTCAGCAGTGAGTGCGGTGGCTCAGTGGTCAGCAGTGAGTGCGGTGACTCAGTGGTCAGCAGTGAGTGCGGTGGCTCAGTGGTCAGCAGTGAGTGCGGTGGCTCAGTGGTCAGCAGTGAGTGTGGTGGCGCTGTGGTCAGCAGAGGACGGCGGCTCTGTGGTCAGCAGAGGACGGCGGCTCTGTGGTCAGCAGAGGACGGCGACTCTGTGGTCAGCAGAGGACGGCGGCTCTGTGGTCAGCAGAGGAGGGCGGCCCTGTGGTGAGCAGAGGACGGCGGCTCTGTAGTGAGCAGAGGACGGGGGCTCTGTGGTCAGCGCAGGAAGGAGGCAGAGTGGTCAGCGCAGGAAGGAGGCTCTGTGGTCAGCAGAGGACGGCGGGTCTGTGGTCAGCGCAGGAAGGAGGCTCTGTGGTCGAGTGGTCAGCGCAGGAAGGAGGCTCTGTGGTCAGCACAGGAAGGAAGCTCTGTGGTCATCAGAGGACGGCGGCTCTGTGGTCAGCGCAGGAAGGAGGCTCTGTGGTGAGCAGAGGACGGCGGCTCTGTGGTCAGCAGAGGAGGGCGGCTCTGTGGTGAGCAGAGGACGGCGGCTCTGTGGTGAGCAGAGGACGGCGGCTCTGTGGTGAGCAGAGGACGGCGGCTCTGTGGTGAGCAGAGGACGGCGGCTCTGTGGTGAGCAGAGGACGGCGGCTCTGTGGTGAGCAGAGGACGGCGGCTCTGTGGTGAGCAGAGGACGGCGGCTCTGTGGTGAGCAGAGGACGGCGGCTCTGTGGTGAGCAGAGGACGGCGGCTCTGTGGTGAGCAGAGGACGGCGGCTCTGTGGTGAGCAGAGGACGGCGGCTCTGTGGTGAGCAGAGGACGGCGGCTCTGTGGTCAGCAGAGGAGGGCGGCTCTGTGGTCAGCAGAGGAGGGCGGCTCTGTGGTCAGCAGAAGAGGGCGGCTCTGTGGTCAGCGCAGGAAGGAGGCATAGTGATCAGCGCAGGAAGGAGGCGAGTGGTGAGTGCAGGACAGCGGCTCTGTGGTCAGCAGAGGAGGGCGGCTCTGTGGTCAGCAGAGGAGGGCGGCTCTGTGGTCGGCAGAGGAGGGCGGCTCTGTGGTCGGCAGAGGAGGGCGGCTCTGTGGTCGGCAGAGGACGGCGGCTCTGTGGTCGGCAGAGGACGGCGGGTCTGTGGTCGGCAGAGGAGGGCGGCTCTGTGGTCGGCAGAGGAGGGCGGCTCTGTGGTCGGCAGAGGAGGGCGGCTCTGTGGTCAGCAGAGGACGGCGGCTCTGTGGTCAGCAGAGGACGGCGGCTCTGTGGTCAGCAGAGGACGGCGGCTCTGTGGTCAGCAGAGGACGGCGGCTCTGTGGTCAGCAGAGGACGGCGGCTCTGTGGTCAGCAGAGGACGGCGGCTCTGTGGTCAGCAGAGGACGGCGGCTCTGGGTCAGCAGAGGACGGCGGCTCTGTGGTCAGCAGAGGACGGCGGCTCTGTGGTCAGCAGAGGACGGCGGCTCTGTGGTCAGCAGAGGACGGCGGCTCTGTGGTCAGCAGAGGACGGCGGCTCTGTGGTCAGCAGAGGACGGGGGCTCTGTAATGAGCAGAGGACGGGGCTCTATGGTCAGCAGAGGACAGGGGCTCTGTGGTCAGGAGAGGACGGGGTCTCTGTGGTCAGCAGAGGACGGGGTCTCTGTGGTCAGCAGAGGACGGGGTCTCTGTGGTCAGCAGAGGACGGGGTCTCTGTGGTCAGCAGAGGACGGGGTCTCTGTGGTCAGCAGAGGACGGGGTCTCTGTGGTCAGCAGAGGACGGGGTCTCTGTGGTCAGCAGAGGACGGGGTCTCTGTGGTCAGCAGAGGACGTGGGCTCTGTGGTCAGCAGAGGACGTGGGCTCTGTGGTCAGCAGAGGACGTCGGGTCTGTGGTCAGCAGAGGACGGCGGCTCTGTGGTCAGCAGAGGACGGGGGCTCTGTGGTCAGCGCAGGAAGGAGGCAGAGTGGTCAGCGCAGGAAGGAGGCTCTGTGGTCAGCAGAGGACGGCGGGTCTGTGGTCAGCGCAGGAAGGAGGCTCTGTGCTCGAGTGGTCAGCGCAGGAAGGAGGCTCTGTGGTCAGCACAGGAAGGAAGCTCTGTGGTCAGCAGAGGACGGCGGCTCTGTGGTCAGTGCAGGAAGGAGGCTCTGTGGTCAGCAGAGGACGGGGGTCTGTGGTCAGCAGAGGACGGCGGCTCTGTGGTCAGCAGAGGACGGCGGCTCTGTGGTGAGCAGAGGACTGCGGGTCTGTGGTGAGCAGAGGACGGCGGGTCTGTGGTGAGCAGAGGACGGCGGGTCTGTGGTGAGCAGAGGACGGCGGCTCTGTGGTGAGCAGAGGACGGCGGGTCTGTGGTGAGCAGAGGAGGGCGGCTCTGTGGTCAGCAGAGGAGGGCGGCTCTGTGGTCAGCAGAGGACGGGGTCTCTGTGGTCAGCAGAGGACGGCGGGTCTGTGGTCAGCAGAGGACGGCGGGTCTGTGGTCAGCAGAGGACGGCGGCTCTGTGGTCAGCAGAGGACGGGGTCTCTGTGGTCAGCAGAGGACGGCGGGTCTGTGGTCAGCAGAGGACGGCGGGTCTGTGGTCAGCAGAGGAGGGCGGCTCTGTGGTCAGCAGAGGAGGGCGGCTCTGTGGTCAGCAGAGGAGGGCGGCTCTGTGGTCAGCAGAGGAGGGCGGCTCTGTGGTCAGCAGAGGAGGGCGGCTCTGTGGTCAGCAGAGGAGGGCGGCTCTGTGGTCAGCAGAGGAGGGCGGCTCTGTGGTCAGCAGAGGAGGGCGGCTCTGTGGTCAGCAGAGGAGGGCGGCTCTGTGGTCAGCAGAGGAGGGCGGCTCTGTGGTCAGCAGAGGACGGCGGGTCTGTGGTCAGCAGAGGACGGCGGGTCTGTGGTCTGCAGAGGACGGCGGGTCTGTGGTCTGCAGAGGACGGCGGCTCTGTGGTGAGAAGAGGACGGCGGCTCTGTGGTGAGCAGAGGACGGCGGCTCTGTGGTGAGCAGAGGACGGGGGCTCTGTGGTGAGCAGAGGACGGCGGCTCTGTGGTCAGCAGAGGACGGGGTCTCTGTGGTCAGCAGAGGACGGCGGGTCTGTGGTCAGCAGAGGACGGCGGGTCTGTGGTCAGCAGAGGACGGGGGCTCTGTGGTCCGCGCAGGAAGGAGGCAGAGTGGTCAGCGCAGGAAGGAGGCTCTGTGGTGAGCAGAGGACGGCGGCTCTGTGGTGAGCAGAGGACGGGGGCTCTGTGGTGAGCAGAGGACGGCGGCTCTGTGGTCAGCAGAGGACGGGGTCTCTGTGGTCAGCAGAGGACGGCGGGTCTGTGGTCAGCAGAGGACGGCGGGTCTGTGGTCAGCAGAGGACGGGGGCTCTGTGGTCCGCGCAGGAAGGAGGCAGAGTGGTCAGCGCAGGAAGGAGGCTCTGTGGTCAGCAGAGGACGGCGGGTCTGTGGTCAGCGCAGGAAGGAGGCTCTGTGGTCAGCGCAGGAAGGAGGCTCTGTGGTCAGCGCAGGAAGGAGGCTCTGTGGTCAACGCAGGAAGGAGGCTCTGTGGTCAGCAGAGGACGGCGGCTCTGTGGTCAACAGAGGACGGCGGCTCTGTGGTGAGCAGAGGACGGCGGCTCTGTGGTGAGCAGAGGACGGGGGCTCTGTGGTGAGCAGAGGACGGCGGCTGTGGTCAGCAGAGGACGGGGGCTCTGTGGTCAGCAGAGGACGGGGGCTCTGTGTTCAGCAGAGGACGGGGTCTCTGTGTTCAGCAGAGGACGGGGTCTCTGTGTTCAGCAGAGGACGGGGTCTCTGTGTTCAGCAGAGGACGGGGTCTCTGTGTTCAGCAGAGGACGGGGTCTCTGTGTTCAGCAGAGGACGGGGTCTCTGTGTTCAGCAGAGGACGGGGTCTCTGTGGTCAGCAGAGGACGGGGTCTCTGTGGTCAGCAGAGGACGGGGTCTCTGTGGTCAGCAGAGGACGGGGTCTCTGTGGTCAGCAGAGGACGGGGTCTCTGTGGTCAGCAGAGGACGGGTCTCTGTGGTCAGCAGAGGACGGGGTCTCTGTGGTCAGCAGAGGACGTGGGCTCTGTGGTCAGCAGAGGACGTGGGCTCTGTGGTCAGCAGAGGACGTCGGGTCTGTGGTCAGCAGAGGACGGCGGCTCTGTGGTCAGCAGAGGACGGGGGCTCTGTGGTCAGCGCAGGAAGGAGGCAGAGTGGTCAGCGCAGGAAGGAGGCTCTGTGGTCAGCAGAGGACGGCAGGTCTGTGGTCAGCACAGGAAGGAGGCTCTGTGGTCGAGTGGTCAGCGCAGGAAGGAGGCTCTGTGGTCAGCACAGGAAGGAAGCTCTGTGGTCAGCAGAGGACGGCGGCTCTGTGGTCAGCGCAGGAAGGAGGCTCTGTGGTCAGCAGAGGACGGCGGGTCTGTGGTCAGCAGAGGAAGGCGGCTCTGTGGTCAGCAGAGGACGGCGGCTCTGTGGTCAGCAGAGGAAGGCGGCTCTGTGGTCAGCAGAGGAGGGCGGCTCTGGTCAGCAGAGGAGGGCGGCTCTGTGGTCAGCAGAGGAGGGCGGGTCTGTGGTCAGCAGAGGAGGGCGGGTCTGTGGTCAGCAGAGGACGGCGGCTCTGTGGTCAGCAGAGGACGGCGGCTCTGTGGTCAGCAGAGGACGGCGGATCTGTGGTGAGCAGAGGACGGCGGATCTGTGGTGAGCAGAGGACGGGGGCTCTGTGGTGAGCAGAGGACGGGGGCTCTGTGGTGAGCAGAGGACGGGGGCTCTGTGGTGAGCAGAGGACGGGGGCTCTGTGGTGAGCAGAGGACGGGGGCTCTGTGGTGAGCAGAGGACGGGGGCTCTGTGGTGAGCAGAGGACGGGGGCTCTGTGGTGAGCAGAGGACGGGGGCTCTGTGGTGAGCAGAGGACGGGGGCTCTGTGGTGAGCAGAGGACGGTGGGTCTGTGGTCAGCAGAGGACGGCGGGTCTGTGGTCAGCAGAGGACGGGGGCTCTGTGGTCAGCGCAGGAAGGAGGCAGAGTGGTCAGCGCAGGAAGGAGGCTCTGTGGTCAGCAGAGGACGGCGGGTCTGTGGTCAGCGCAGGAAGGAGGCTCTGTGGTCAGCACAGGAAGGAGGCTCTGTGGTCAGCGCAGGAAGGAGGCTCTGTGGTCAGTAGAGGACGGCGGGTCTGTGGTCAGCAGAGGACGGCGGCTCTGTGGTCAACAGAGGACGGCGGCTCTGTGGTGAGCAGAGGACGGCGGCTCTGTGGTGAGCAGAGGACGGGGCTCTGTGGTGAGCAGAGGACGGCGGCTGTGGTCAGCAGAGGACGGGGTCTCTGTGGTCAGCAGAGGACGGGGGCTCTGTGGTCAGCAGAGGACGGCGGTCTGTGGTCAGCGCAGGAAGGAGGCTCTGTGGTCAGCAGAGGACGGCGGCTCTGTGGTCAGCGCAGGAAGGAGGCTCTGTGGTCAGCACAGGAAGGAGGCTCTGTGGTCAGCAGAGGACGGCGGCTCTGTGGTCAGCAGAGGACGGCGGGTCTGTGGTCAGCGCAGGAAGGAGGCTCTGTGGTCGAGTGGTCAGTGCAGGAAGGAGGCTCTGTGGTCAGCAGAGGACGGCGGCTCTGTGGTCATCGCAGGAAGGAGGCTCTGTGGTCAGCAGAGGACGGCGGGTCTGTGGTCAGGAGAGGACGGCGGCTCTGTGGTGAGCAGAGGACGGCGGCTCTGTGGTGAGCAGAGGACGGCGGCTCTGTGGTGAGCAGAGGACGGCGGGTCTGTGGTCAGCAGAGGACGGCGGCTCTGTGGTCAGTAGAGGACGGGGGCTCTGTGATCAGCAGAGGACGGGGGCTCTGTGATCAGCAGAGGACGGGGGCTCTGTGATCAGCAGAGGACGGGGGCTCTGTGGTCAGCAGAGGACGGGGGCTCTGTGGTCAGCAGAGGACGGGGGCTCTGTGGTCAGCAGAGGACGGCGGGTCTGTGGTCATCAGAGGACGGCGGCTCTGTGGTCAGCGCAGGAAGGAGGCAGAGTGGTCAGCGCAGGAAGAAGGCTCTGTGGTCAGCGCAGGACGGGGGCTCTGTGGTCAGCGCAGGACGGGTTCTCTGTGGTCAGCGCAGGACGGGTTCTCTGTGGTCAGCGCAGGACGGGGGCTGTGTGGTCATCGCAGGACGGGGGCTGTGTGGTCAGCGCAGGACGGGGGCTGTGTGGTCAGCGCAGGACGGCGGCTCTGTGGTGAGCAGAGGACGGCGGCTCTGTGGTGAGCAGAGGACGGCGGCTCTGTGGTGAGCAGAGGACGGGGCTCTGTGGTGAGCAGAGGACGGCGGCTGTGGTCAGCAGAGGACGGGGTCTCTGTGGTCAGCAGAGGACGGGGGCTCTGTGGTCAGCAGAGGACGGCGGGTCTGTGGTCAGCGCAGGAAGGAGGCTCTGTGGTCAGCAGAGGACGGCGGCTCTGTGGTCAGCACAGGAAGGAGGCTCTGTGGTCAGCAGAGGACGGCGGCTCTGTGGTCAGCGCAGGAAGGAGGCTCTGTGGTCAGCAGAGGACGGCGGGTCTGTGGTCAGCGCAGGAAGGAGGCTCTGTGGTCGAGTGGTCAGCGCAGGAAGGAGGCTCTGTGGTCAGCAGAGGACGGCGGCTCTGTGGTCAGCGCAGGAAGGAGGCTCTGTGGTCAGGAGAGGACGGCGGGTCTGTGGTCAGCAGAGGACGGCGGCTCTGTGGTCAGCAGAGGACGGCGGCTCTGTGGTGAGCAGAGGACGGCGGCTCTGTGGTGAGCAGAGGACGGCGGCTCTGTGGTGAGCAGAGGACGGCGGCTCTGTGGTGAGCAGAGGACGGGGGCTCTGTGGTCAGCAGAGGACGGGGGCTCTGTGGTCAGCAGAGGACGGGGGCTCTGTGGTCAGCAGAGGACGGGGGCTCTGTGGTCAGCAGAGGACGGGGGCTCTGTGGTCAGCAGAGGACGGCGGGTCTGTGGTCATCAGAGGACGGCGGCTCTGTGGTCAGCGCAGGAAGGAGGCAGAGTGGTCAGCGCAGGAAGAAGGCTCTGTGGTCAGCGCAGGACGGGGGCTCTGTGGTCAGCGCAGGACGGGTTCTCTGTGGTCAGCGCAGGACGGGTTCTCTGTGGTCAGCGCAGGACGGGGGCTGTGTGGTCAGTGCAGGACGGGGGCTGTGTGGTCAGCGCAGGACGGGGGCTCTGTGGTCAGCGCAGGACGTGGGCTCTGTGGTCAGCGCAGGACGTGGGCTCTGTGGTCAGCGCAGGACGGGAGCTCTGTGGTCAGCGCAGGATGGGGGCTCTGTGGTCAGCGCAGGACGGGGGCTGTGTGGTCAGCGCAGGACGGGGGCTGTGTGGTCAGCGCAGGACGGGTGCTGTGTGGTGAGCGCAGGACGGGTGCTGTGTGGTGAGCGCAGGACGGGGGCTCTGTGGTCAGCGCAGGACGGGGGGTCTGTGGTCAGCGCAGGACGGGGGCTCTGTGGTCAGCGCAGGACGGGGGCTCTGTGGTCAGCGCAGGACGGGGGCTCTGTGGTCAGCGCAGGCGAGGTGGGCGGAGCTGTGGCGGGAGTGACGCGGGTGGGCGGAGCCGTGGCAGGAGTGACGCGAGCGAGGTGGGCGGAGCCGTGGCGGGAGTGATGCGAGTGAGGTGGGCGGAGTCCTGGCGGGAGTGACGCGAGCGAGGTGGGCAGAGCCGTGGCAGGAGTGACGCGAGCGAGGTGGGCGGAGCCATGGCTGGAGCCGTGTAGCGGGATGGCGGCGGGGTAAGTATACTGGAGTGTGTGTGTGTCTGTATGTGAGTGTGTATGTGCGTGTGTGTGTGCGTGTGTGTGTCTGTATGTGAGTGTGTGTGTGTGTGGTGTCCCTAACGCACTTCCGTATGTTTGGCAGCCACGTCTTTGACGACGGAAGTGGCGCCGAATATGACGGAAGTGCGCTACGGCAATTATAGATTAGATACATTTGCCTTTGTTAATTTAGATTTCACAGTGTGTATTAATACTCTGTGAAATCTAATGGGGCTGTCACAGAGGGGAGGAGGAAGCAGGATTCTTCCTCCCCTCTGTGACATCACTGCGCTTTCTGGAGTAAAGAAAGCGCAGTGTGTGAAAGCCCCTGCGTATTTTGTTGCGCTTTTTTGCGCGGCCGAAAAACGCGGCAAAAAGCGCGCGCAAAAAAGCGCAGCAAAATACGCAAATGTGTGAACGTAGCCTTAATTTTATTTTTTATTTCATAAATCAATATTAGAAATGAAAATAAGCAACATTGTAATATATCTTTAACTATGCTTCTTTCTCTGCCAGAATTGATCAGTCATTATCAAATTTCTCAATTCTGAGGTAAAATCTGTATTCAGTAAATACATTTCCATTACAGAGATAGGAGATGGCAGCTGTTACTGATGAGATTCCATGGCAAGGGTGTGAAGCTCTGCCTCTAGCTCCTCCCCCTGCCTCTAGCTCCTCCATCTGCTTATAGCTCCTGCCTCTTCATTTAGCCCCTCCCTCCTCCAGTTGTCATAGTATCTCATCAGTACCAACTGCCACCTCGTATCTCAATAATGGGAAAGTCTGTCTTCACATTAGCAGACTATTCAGTTTGCTGGTAGAAGTGATTTACTCAAGTTCAATAAAGATTCAATTCAAATTAAATTGGTTCTCTCATATCTAATATTAAGGTAATGCTAAAACTATTTTATACTGAACATCTAACTTTACAGCTAAATGTGATGATCAGAGAGTAATGAAGAAATGGATTTTCAGAGCTGGTGGTTCAATGAAAGACAAGGATTTTTGTTGTAGAAATTCCTAAGTGGTTTATTCTCATTGTATTTCAAAGGTTGTCCGACTTCTTCATCAGTATTACCACAAATCCAACTTGAGAGTGAAGCACACATGGTCTATGTTCTCTATCCGTTTTTAGCATCTTAGCGCACACAGTACAAGAGTCTAGTGGCTATAACTCTATTGATTGTAAATTAACTTGTAAAGCACATCTGACACAGCCATAAGGATTTTTCTATTAATGCTGAGAATAGTGTTAAAGTTGTATAAAGTCAAGTCTATAAATCATTCTTTGCTTTCAGTTTATTATGTTACAAAATTCATTATATTCTACTTTAGAGACAGTTTCCCGTATACTTTTATATTTGGACTGATTGATTACCAATAAAAATATAGCTTTAGAGCTATAAAGTTAATAAAAGAACAAATAAACAAGAAAAGAAATGTTCTTGCCTGTCATACTTTTTCTTGGTATCCTGTGCGCTAGCTGTCATTCTCCCCAACAACCCTATATCGACTGATACTACTGGTGTTTGCAAGATTACATTGATTTACAGTATGATTCGCTGGGAGATCCATTGCGTTAACCACTTATTTGACTGGAAGAATTATTGCTCCCAACAGATCCTTCAAAACAAATGTACACTTAACCCTAATGCAGTGATATGTAAGTGTCATGCCAAAAAAAAATTGTCATGTATTGATTCAATCTAATGACCTTGTGCTGTGTGGTTGTTTTTCTTTCTTACTGAGCCACAACATATTCAATCTCTATCCAGATGCTGATTGTCTTTTACTTTTGCTTCTATTCTTTTGGTTTACAGTTATCAGGTGTTTTGGTTTTGTTCATTCACTCTGTCCTATCACATTTTGGTTTTGGCTATTTATAGCATTCCTGATGCTAGCCTTTTCTGCTGGCTATATTCCTGTATCGATACTATTAAGAAGTTCAAGCCCCACTACTAAGGATTTTGCCTGTCAGAGAGAGATCAACTGGATATTTACTCTTTGCTGTCTCACTTATCTTACCAATTAGTTTCTCCATTTGGTAGTTTGTAGGAGGCTATCCTAACTTGCTGTTGCTACTTCACCAATCATGCACATGTTATATTTTTCCACATACTGGGTCCTAGTTTACCTCTTTATGACTATACTATCCTGGGTTATAGTGTACAGCTACCTTCCCTCTGGTTCGTAAGGAGATGAGTAAATACTCAACAACTTTTCAGGCAGCTTGGCCTGAGTTGTGGGTCTCTAGTGTTGCGGTTAAGGATTAGAAATGAGAAAACCTTTTGCTGCTTGGGTTCAGTTCTATTCGCGGAGGAGGCATATGTTTGCCAGTTCACCGAACGTCTGAACCCCATTCAAATCAATGGAAGCAAAACCAAGGGCATAGAAAACTCTTTCAAAGGGGTCCAAAAGCTGCCAAATACAGCTCAAACCATTTTAGGCTATGTTCACACTGTGCATTTTTGGTACTTTTTAGTGTTGCGTTTTTGTTGAATTTTCAGTAGCAAAAGTAATTTATTTTAAAAAAGCAAACAAAAAAAAAGCATCGAAAAACAAGCGGGAGCCTAGTAAGATTATCTGAGTGTGCCTTTGTGTCTTTGGCAGTGTCATGAATGGATGATATTGCTCATGATTTTTTCTGCAGAGACAGATTTACTCCCTCCTCCCTCCTCGCTTTTAGCTGGTTTCTGTGAGGTTTACATAGAAACCATTTCCAGCCTCCCCCAGCTTAAGCCATTTACGACGTATCGTAAATACCAGGGGGAGGGGGCCGAGCTTACAGGTTTCAGCCAAGATCTGTTCCCAAACCAAAATCCTTTGTCTAAATGTCACAGTGTTTTCAATATCGAAGTTAAGACGACCCGATCATACCACAAACACATAATGCATATTTTTAGATTACTTGCCGTATTATGTATTCAATGATGTATTTTGTACAGTCATACAACGATCAGGAACCTGGGAAGAGATTGCTGGCATTCCAAATAAGATCACCAAGTCATATTTGGTATCAAACTTCTCAGAATAACCTGACCTGTAAAATGAGTTATAAATCATAATTGTGAGACGGCCCCATCTCTAGATATGGAAAATGGGGATTCATTAAGCCAAGTGAGAGAGGATGGCTCAGCAGACACGCCTACAAAGGAGGGCTCACTCGGCGAAGGGGGGTCAAAGATTCCTCCTGGTTAATAAAAGCAAAGAGGACATTTTGGGGGCATTCTGCTCCAGGAGTCCAGAGGTCTGACAGTCAACACCAGCTGTCGACAGAATCTTACCATCCAGGGGAGGGGCCTCCTCCAAGAAACTAAGTACCAAGCCTGACTAGGTCTGAAACTTTCATACTTCATTCCTTTTATTTTTTGATAATTGTTATTCATACATGTAATATTGTCTCTTATATAATATTCTGTACATCTTTGTAACCATTGCCCTATTTCGGAGTAAACTATTTTAATTTACTAGCTTCGATCTCCTTGTCCTATGAACGATTCCTCACGTCCTCCCTGCTCGTTTCTTACGCTATCGCACAGGTTACCGATCCACCTGAAAAGGGTCGGTGGTGGCAGCATACTTCTGTATTTATGTGATATTGTGGGCGTGAGGGTGACTGGATCGAGGTATATATACGTTCCTGGAAGGAACTGGTGGTATATATACGTCCTGTCACATCACGTGCCGCAATAGACAACATAAATTAGGGCAGCTGGGCACCTCTCTTATCCTCTGGCAGTACCGGATTTGGCCAGAAGGCTAAGGGGGCGCCAGAGAGCTGCAGGTCCTGACTAAGCTAATCGTGACAATTGGGTGCAGAGCGGTGGGATCATAGGACATTAGTGATCTGGTTTGAGCAATCATTCCTCTCACTAAAAACTTGCACAGTTCTTACAGGAACTCTGCACAAAAGTTTTGAAGATCGAACTCAGTGGTTATTAGATCTGAGACAATACTGTGTGTGTAGCAGTTACCCCCCCCTCTTTGTTTTTCTATTCTATCTTTTGATTTGGAATCATGGCCACAGCAGTGAAAAGCTGGTATAAAGACTATAACAAGGAGGCTCTCGCCTGCCTGTGCAAATACAGGAATATAGACCCCTCCGGCAGAACCAAGAAGCAGATGGAGCAGATACTGCTGCAATTGGATGTGGAGGAAGCCCGTCACCAGAGCCCAGTGAATGGAGAGGCCAGCCAAAGCCTTGTCAGTGCTGATGTACAGCGTCCGGCTGCAGAGGTCAGTCAGAGCATGGACGGTGTTGCTGCTGAGCCCTTACCTGTGGGTGTAAGCCAAGTCCTACCAGGTGTTCCTGCAGGGGTCCCACCTGTAGACGCATGCCGCGTCAGCGACCAGGTCAGCCTGGACCCCTATCTGCAACTGGCCTTACAGCAATATCCCGCTGAGGATTCCCAAGGGCGCCTGCAGCTCATTCAGCAATACCAGGAGGCTGCAGAGCGGCGAGCCGAGCGAGAGGCTGCAGAGCGACGGGCTGAGGCCCAAGCTCAGAGAGAGCACGACCTGCGGATGGCCCAGCTGGAAAGGCAGTCATCTACCCCATTGAACTCTGAATCAACCCGTTCAACCACCTTCCAGCCGAATTCCAAGCATTTCCCTGTGCTGGATGACAACGGTGATCTGGACATTTTTCTGAGGGGGTTTGAGAAGGCGTGCCTACAGTACCAGCTGCCGAAGGACCAGTATGCCCCGTTCCTCATTTCGGCGCTGAGAGACAAAGCGCTAGCGGCGTTTGTGGCTCTTCCCCGAGATCTAGATGGGAACTATGAGGCCATTAAGGAGGCTCTAATCCAGAGGTTCCAGCTGACTCCTGAGGTGTACCGTAGAAAGTTCCGGAACCTCCAGCGTGGACCACACGACAGCTACAGTGATGTGGTCCATGGGCTCAGAACCAACTTTGAGCAGTGGATTCAAGGACTGAAAGTGACCACCGTTGACAGATAAAGGATCTGATGGTGAAAGACCAGTTCCTGCATCTTTGCCCCACGGAGGTGCGACAGTTCGTGATGGATCGGGAGCCACCAGATGCGAACAAAGCAGCGCAGATCGCAGACACCTACGAGGCCAACCGGAGACCAGAGGGACGAAGGCCGACCATCACCAACGGGAAAGGGGGTAAGCCGATGACCACCATCCCTGCCCCTGCCAGCCGACCTTCTGGAGGTCCTGTCCCCGCTGCCAGCACGTGGCTGACAGCTGATGCACGTAAGTGCTTTACCTGTGGACAACCGGGACATGTGAGTGCCACGTGTCCGGAGAGGCAGAAGAGGAGCCTCGCATCGGAGGCCCCAGGGCCTAGTGCTGCTATTTATTTGGTGGGTGGTACGGGTGGGAGTTCCAGGGAGAACTTGCAGTCGGTCACGGTGGGTAACACCATCACTGTGGGGCTCAGGGACTCTGGAGCAGAACGAACTCTCATCCGCCCCGAATACGTGTATCCTCATGAACTCATCCCTGGAAAGACACTGACTGTCACCGGTATCGGGGGTGAGCGACGATATTTGCCCATGGCCCGAGTTTATCTGGACTGGGGTGTGGGAAGAGGGTGGAGGGAGGTTGGGGTAACCAAGAATCTCCCCGCCAATGTGCTATTGGGAATAGATTTGGGGCGGTTGGTGGCCCATTATGTTCCTGATAACCCCACCAGGTCTGACATATCGGGAATTGTCAATGTTGATAATGGGAAAGGTAATGATCATGTGAAGAAGGTGAAGGGTAATGTCAATGTTGATGAGTGCAAGAAATTGTCAATGTTGAAAAATGGGAATGGTAATAATGTTGGTGATGATGTTGATGATTATGTTCCTGAAGAACAGGGAAATGTCAATGTGTTGCCTGTGAATAAAGTAAAACATGGTGTTAGGGAACTCAGTGATATCACCCTGCAGGTTGCTATTACTGAGGATCCCATGAAGGTAGCAGGGATCAGCACTAAGGTAGATGGAGGCAGGCATGGCAACCCCCAGAGTAATGGTTGTGTGCCACCTGCCAAGGTCACGATGGACTGTGACATGGCGGGTGCTAGCTGCTCCATGACAAGTGCTGATCAGGAGGCCTCACAGCGTGATGGACCTCGTGGTGGAGGAGAACTCAGTGATGTCACGCCACGAGCTGGCATCACCGAGGGTTTCCTCCACGGTGCAACATGGGTTGCGAAGGTAGAAGGTGGCAGGCATGAGGACCCTGGGGAACATGGCCTCATGCAGCGTGCCAGTGTCACGATGGACTGTGACACGGACGTGGGTAGCTGCCCCATGGTAAGTGCTGGTCCTGAGGCATCACCTCGTGATGGGCCTCCTGGTGGAGGAGGACTCGGTGATGTCCCGCCACGAGCTGGCATCGCTGAGGGTCCCCTCCAGGTAGTAGACCTCGTGGCTAAGGGAGACGGAGGCGGGCATGGTAACCACGAGAGCAGTGGTTACATGCCACCTGCCAGTGTTACAGCAGACTGTGACATGGCGGGTGCGAGCTGCTCCATCCTTAGCCGGGATCCCGAGGGATCACCACAAAAGGGAATGTGCTTTCTCCAACTGGGCACGAGGATGGGAACACAGAGCCCATAATCTGTCCGGTTGGTGGGAAAGCTGGGTTCACTACCTGCCAGGGTGATGGAGGAGCAGCCTCCATGTCCTGTCAGAGTAGAGGAAGACCACCCTCCACAGTCGGCCTAGACGACGGGGAAATCGGGCCCATGGTTTATCCGACTGATGGGAAGACGGGTCTGCCTGCCGTTCAGGACCATGGGAAAGAGGTACCCCTGGCTTGTCCGGATGGGAGACTGGTACGCTTGGTCTGCCAGGAAGATGGAAGAGCAAACCCCCTCTCCTGTCAGAAAGGTGTAATGGCAGTCCCAACAGCCTGTCAAGTTAAGGGACTGTCCAGTCCACAGCTTGTCAGGGTGATGGGAAAGCTGGGTGGCTGGACAGCCAGGTCAATGAGAGAGTGGTGTTATTTCCCGGGGAGATGACCTTCCGAGGTGCTCTCGCCCGCAGACTGAGTACTGGGAATGCAGAGACCGCACTGCATTCTGGGTCCTCAGCCTGTAGAGAAATAACCGGACCACCTGCCGACCCAGAACCGGTCCAAGATGGTTCCTGTGAGGTCGGGGCTTCCGCGCCACTTCTGGCTACCTCTAGCCAGGGGATTCAGATGGTCATAGCAGAAAATGACCGTCCTGAGGTGCTGGAAGGCCCCGCAGAGACCTCAGTCTCTGAACCAGAACCGAAGAAGGTTCTATGGGATCCAGGTAGAAGGAAAGATCACCCATTGACGTATGGCAGACAGCTCAGAGATCTCTCTTCCATAGCGTCATCGAAAAGGGGGAGGTGTCATGAATGGATGATATTGCTCATGATTTTTTCTGCAGAGACAGATTTACTCCCTCCTCCCTCCTCGCTTTTAGCTGGTTTCTGTGAGGTTTACATAGAAACCATTTCCAGCCTCCCCCAGCTTAAGCCATTTACGACGTATCGTAAATACCAGGGGGAGGGGGCCGAGCTTACAGGTTTCAGCCAAGATCTGTTCCCAAACCAAAATCCTTTGTCTAAATGTCACAGTGTTTTCAATATCGAAGTTAAGACGACCCGATCATACCACAAACACATAATGCATATTTTTAGATTACTTGCCGTATTATGTATTCAATGATGTATTTTGTACAGTCATACAACGATCAGGAACCTGGGAAGAGATTGCTGGCATTCCAAATAAGATCACCAAGTCATATTTGGTATCAAACTTCTCAGAATAACCTGACCTGTAAAATGAGTTATAAATCATAATTGTGAGACGGCCCCATCTCTAGATATGGAAAATGGGGATTCATTAAGCCAAGTGAGAGAGGATGGCTCAGCAGACACGCCTACAAAGGAGGGCTCACTCGGCGAAGGGGGGTCAAAGATTCCTCCTGGTTAATAAAAGCAAAGAGGACATTTTGGGGGCATTCTGCTCCAGGAGTCCAGAGGTCTGACAGTCAACACCAGCTGTCGACAGAATCTTACCATCCAGGGGAGGGGCCTCCTCCAAGAAACTAAGTACCAAGCCTGACTAGGTCTGAAACTTTCATACTTCATTCCTTTTATTTTTTGATAATTGTTATTCATACATGTAATATTGTCTCTTATATAATATTCTGTACATCTTTGTAACCATTGCCCTATTTCGGAGTAAACTATTTTAATTTACTAGCTTCGATCTCCTTGTCCTATGAACGATTCCTCACGTCCTCCCTGCTCGTTTCTTACGCTATCGCACAGGTTACCGATCCACCTGAAAAGGGTCGGTGGTGGCAGCATACTTCTGTATTTATGTGATATTGTGGGCGTGAGGGTGACTGGATCGAGGTATATATACGTTCCTGGAAGGAACTGGTGGTATATATACGTCCTGTCACATCACGTGCCGCAATAGACAACATAAATTAGGGCAGCTGGGCACCTCTCTTATCCTCTGGCAGTACCGGATTTGGCCAGAAGGCTAAGGGGGCGCCAGAGAGCTGCAGGTCCTGACTAAGCTAATCGTGACAGGCAGCTTTTGGACACATTGAACAATTCATCGAACACCCCGCATTCAGCAAACCAAACCAAATTTGAACACTCAAATGTTCGCTCCTCTCTACTTTTTAGATAGCATAGGAGGGCAAGAGTTTACATCTGGACATATAAAAGAAGAAAGGGTGCGCACATAGGGTTTTATCTTTATAAAATTGAACCGTCCCCCAATATGGTGCGACTCACCTTTTATGGTTGTGTGAGTCACAACAAACTGAAATGAGCCTGAATGGAGTTGGCCGCTGCAGATGCCCCGCTGGAGAAAGATATGCAATCCAAGAACAGATAGAGCCTAGCTTCCCTCCACGCAGACCAGATAAGATCAATCCGATGGTTGTCAGGATAATGGTTTTATTGCCTACGCGTTTCGTGGCTATTACTTGCCACTTCATCAGGGCTATCAAGTATATCAGGATACAAACATTTATATATGCACTTACAATAAACAGGATGGTTCCACCCTCACCTGACGAAAGGTTCAGTGGAAACACCCACTGGCACCATCATTTCATTAAAATATCTGAATAAATAAATAATTGTCTCTAAAAGTTATCCTTAAATCTACATAAAAACCTTACATCCATTGTTTATTCGAAAAATAATACAAAATTAAAATGTATTGAATTATTTATTTGATTGGATATAGAGTCGAACCTATGAGCAAACTGAAAAAAGTACTATCCTCTCATTATATTAACCCACCAAACCACTACCTTCTTGGTACTGAACTGGTCAGTCGGAACTTTGTGGTGTTGTTATGACAATCAATGTTGGTTTAAATTAGCGATCTTGTCATGTAATCATACAAGTCTACAGGGCAGGCATGGTGGCTCAAGTGGTTAGCACTGCAGCTTTTGCAGCACTGGGGTCTTGAGGTCCTGGGTTCAATTCCCACTAAGAACACTAAGGACACTATCTGCAAGGAGTTTGTATGTTCTCCCTGTGTTTGCGTGGGTTTCCTCCAGTTTCCTCCCACATTGTGAAGATGTACTGATAGGATGTTTAGATTGTGAACTCCAAGAGAGACAGCATTACTCATGTATGTAAAGTGCTATGGAATTAATAGCACTATATATATGAATAAATATTATATTATGTCTACCAAACTATAGAGTCTCCTTAGTACTGAACTAGTCAGTCGGAGCGGTGTAGTGTTTTTGAAAACAAATAGTATTATTTTAAATTAAAAAGGTGGCCTTATCATATCATCATGCTATTCCACTTGGCAATAAAACCTCCATAATGCAGAACTAGTCAGTCAGAGCTGTGCAGAATCCGTATTAAATTCAATTGGCGGTCATGTTAATAATCTGAATTAGCCGTCATATTAATAGCTATAACTATAGAAAATCTGTTTTAAGATTTTTTAGCAGACATTTTACTCTAAATACATAAAATCATGGTCCCCAATTTACTGCAATTTTTTTTTAATAAAAAACACTGAATCAGAGTTGTCCATATGCGTATTTGATTGTAACCCTTTCCATTATATCAACAATTCTACAATATAGCTAGTTATGTAGATCTATCTCATATCATCATATTGGCCCACCAGGCTATGGAATATCTTTGGTACTGAAATAATCAGTCTGAGCAGTGCATTTCCTTTATAACAATCAGTATTGAACTGAATTAGCGGTCATATTGATCCTAAAACTATAATAAATTTGATTCAGGATTTTTATAACACACATTGTAATCTAAATATATAGAACCATTATCACTAATTAGTTACAATTATTTGGAAAATGAGAAGATTAAATTAAAATATATATATGTATATCCAATTGTCTATATTTCCATTATATCAAAAGCTACATATAATTGCGGCTCATTGTTTAATAAAATTTGTATTCTTCGTCGTTTTGGACTTGTCTCTAAAACTCCATTAGTTCAAAAGACAATTGTTCTCTCATAAACCCTCACTCTTATGTTCTTAGTCTCAAATCAGTGACAAACCAGAGACTGTAGGGTGCCTCCATATAAAGTCCAATCTATGTGGTTAATGGGGAAACATCCTCCCCATCTAAGGCTAAACCCACACAAATTACTCAACATATTCCTGTTAGATGAAAAACCTATTATGTGTTATATCGGCCACACAGGGAATGTCAAAATAGAAGGAACAAAGGAAGGCGCAAACTACTCAGAATAATGATCACCCTCCACCGCATATCATATCGCCTGCGGCTTGCAGGAAGACCCAGACATCCAAACACCGCCACCAAGACCAGATCAAAGTCGCCACTCTCCCCTGATATTCTTGCTTTTATCAAATGGTTTACTAGAAGCGCAATAACAATTATCAACTATAGAAGAAATAATGACAAAAAGGGGGCCAAAATCTTTTTTTAGAAAAGATCGCTGATTACATTTAAGCCAAAAGGTTGTAAAGTGCCTAGTTTATAAATCCATTATGTCTCTTTTTTGTTTAGATTTATTATCCTATTGGGGTCATTTGCTGTTACATGATCGATGGGGTCACACTCAGGGATACCATCCCCTTATGTATTTCTGTGCAATGACGTGAAAGGCCATGTTTGCCCTTCATGATGTTGTGTCTGTGGGAGTTTATTCTTTTGTGCAGAGGTTTGGTAGTTCGCCCTACATACTGCTTACCGCATTCGATCAAATATATTACATGGCTAGTTTGACACGTAAGTCTATGTTTGAGCCTAAAATAATCTCTATTGTTGTTTCTGGCTTCAAAGGTAACTATATTATTTTTGATGGAAAGACAACACAGACAACCCCTCTTATTACATTTATAAGAGCCATTCAGTGTCACAGATCGATCTATTGACACTGCTGCCTTTTTTTCTGCTCTTGATTTTAATCTACTTGGTGCTATCAAATTCTTTATTGTAGGGGCACTTCTAAAGGTTATCCCAGGTTTGGATGGTACTATTTTTTTCAATATGGGATCATTGAGAACAATTGCCCAGTGTTTTTCTACAATCCCCCTTATTTGTTTATTCTGAATGGAAAAAGTTTAGTATCAAAACCCTCTTTTTCTTATCTATTTGAATTCCCATTTATCAATATCTGTTGTGATTGATGTATTGCTTGCTTAAAAGCTTTTTAAATTAGTTTTTTGGAATAGTTTTTTTTCAAGAAAACTACCTCTTAGAAATTGACTTTGGACCTTAAAACCCTATTTAGTGAACAATTCTTCCTGATTCTTGTATATTGATTATTTGGAATGCTTTTAAGCCAAGTTTTAAAGTGACCAATGTTGAAATGAACATATCCATTTGCATCCACTTTCTTGAAATATTTTTTTGTTACAATCTCCCCTCTTTCATGATTTATATATGCATAGATCTAAAGAATTCACCATACTTTTATCTATAGGGGGTATTAGCTCAATACCCCACACATTCTTTTGTATAGATTCCAAAAAGGAATTTAGAGTATTATTTTTGTTATTATAAATAATAAAAATGTCATCAATAAACCATTTGAACAGTATAATGTCCTTCTTAAATGGACTATGGAGGACATACAAGGACTTGAAGGTAGCCATGAAATAGATAAAAGTATGGTGAATTTTTTAGATCTATGCATATATATATTGAACTGAATTCCAACTTCCAAAGGTTCGCTCATCTCTATTGGGCACAGAATGTTACATTTTTTTCTACAACAAAATTTGTGTTAGATTTATCAATCTTTCGAGACAACATACAACAGAACTCACCTTTTTCTATATCAGTGTGAAAGTTAATTTTTTGTTACTGCAACTGAGGGAATTTTCTTGGTAGCACCCTGATTAGGTTTGTAGGAAAGAGCAAAATTGTGATATGAAAATTCCTTGAATTACGTTAAGTGAAATTTTACTGTTTTAATTACATTAAAAATGTAATTTTAATGTTACTATGGAGCTCCACGCTCTGGGCAAATCATATGAGATGCATGTGAGATACTCGCATGCATCTCGCATAGTGTGTCTTTGGCCTTAGTGCAACAAGCTGCCCAGCAAAGTTGCATCACCTAAATAGCCAAGTTCATTCTTCAGTGTTCTTACTCCAGCAGATAGTGTGAGCTCAAACCCTATGGCATTCTGGGTCAACAAATTGAACTAGTGGCAAGAACTGGCACAGTTTGTTATAGTCAACTGTCTTGTCAAGCCTCTAGTGTAAAGTAAGAGGAAGTTCAGCTTTGCCTGTGGCTTTGTCACTCAAGCAGAGCAGTCTATGCACCACTATCCTAACATTTGTCACAATAAATCAGGTATGTTTCAGTGTTGACTCTCCTTCCCCTAAGACTAATGCTATTGATTGATTTGTCCGTACCACTTGCTTTTCTTTTTGTTGTGTCTTCTACATCTACACCATTCTCTTGTCATCGGTGCCGAAAGTCCATATACTCTGCCGGGAATCTAGTGATTTGTTTCAAATTTATTCACCGGACGTTGAAATTTAAAATGGCAAAGCCAAGAAATTTTACATTTAAAAGATCTGATTATCTGTGCAAAGTACCCATTTTGTTTTCCAAAATATTATTTGTCAGGGAAATGTGTTGGCCTAATGCATATTGATCTGTATGTATTGCAACAACTATTGTTTGTTTAATATGATGTGATTTTATGTCTGCATGCATATTGTTCAGATGTCAACAAAGTTCCTCAGTCAGATACAGGATGTCCTTCCTCCTGCTCCCAGCATGCACATTCTAGTGTGGAGCTGAAAGCTGAAAGTCACAGCAAATTTTTCTCTCCCTCTCCAGAAACCAGATTGATCCTATTCTCATGTTGTAAGCTGGATGTTGTTAATTCTGAATAAATGAACATTCTCTGTTGCTCGCTGTGGACATCACGCTGATTAACGCCTGCTAACAGGTTATGGGCCCAGGATCACAGAAGTCCCAACCTCCAGAGCACAGAGATAGAAAGACAACAGCAGACTGAGAAGAAGTAAAATAGCCACTACCAGCAGCTCAGCAAAGTTTACAGTGCCAAGCCTGAATAACCAGAACTACCAATCCTGTAAATTCAAGTTTAAGATGCTGCTGATAAGAGAAGGTACGTGGAAATACACTCAGGAGCACAAGCTGACCCAGTACCACAGGGCTGGCTAGAAATGGATCAGAAATGCACAGAGCACCATATCACTCAGCATAGAGGATGATCAGATCGTGCATGTGTGTAAGTGTGAATCTGCAAAGGAAATGTGGGAGCAGCTGCAGAAAGTACATGAGAGGATAATCTAAGTAACAAACTCTATTTAATGAGAAAGCTATATCAGTCTAAGCTACACAGTGACCAGGACATGCAGGACTACATTAGAAGCACTCTAGAGACCGTAGAGTGCCTGCGGGGCATTGGGGAAGATATGATGGACTTCCATGTAGCAGCACTACTACTTAGTGGTCTCCCAGAAAGCTATGAAAGCATGTAACTGCACTAGATGCATGCCCAGATGATGAGCTTGACATTGGAGTACGTCAGAGGAAAGCTCGTAGATGAATATAAGAGAAAGGCAGAAAGTGTGAGCAGCAAAATATGCAACAAGGAAACTGCTTTACAAGCACAGGACGTGCCCACCAGCAGAAACCACCCTAAAGAAACACGTGAATGTTTTGTATGCAAGAAGCCAGGTCATTTAAAAGCTGAATGCAGAGTCTGGAAAGCTAAAATGAATCAGTTAAAGAAGCAAAACAGTAAACAAAGAGTTAAGAGTGCTGTATTTGAAAATAATGATCCTGTAAATACTGAGGCTGCATTCACATTAGTCAATGCATTTAAATCAAAGCATGCGTGGTGTATAGATTCTGGTGCAAACAGTCACATGACCAATGACAGAGACTTCTTTACTAAGCTTAACCAAAGTCAGAGAAAGTGATAATGGCGAATGGTCAGTGTATGAACTCAGAAGGCATAGGAGATGGTTATATTGATTGTAAATCTCTGCAACGCAAAGCAGAAGGATTCCTGTGAAGGATGTGCTATATATGCCAGTCTTGAAAGTAATCTATTATCCGTGAAAAATCTTACAAAACAAGGGAATGAAGTTATGTTTCAGCAGATAGCTGCATCATCTCAAAAGAGGGTCACACACTAGCAAAAGGAAAAATCAAAGATGAACTGTATCAGTTGAAATGTAAAGAGTGTGTATGCACAGCTAAGCAAGAAATGCACAAGAACTGTATTCATGTATGGCACAGACGGCTTGCGCATAGAGACCCAGAAGCAATAAGAAAGTTATTCCAAGAACACTTAGCTGATGATATTACAATTGATCCATGTAACCAGACAATGAGGTGTACCAGCTGTATCAAAGGGAAAATGTCCAGAAAGGCCTTTCCTAAGAAAAGTACTACAAGAACAGAACAGCCACTAGATTTAATACACACAGATATCTGTGGCCCAATGCGTATTCAGACCCCTGGAAAGAAGAGATATTTTCTTACATTTATTGATGACAATTCAAGATACACAGTTGTCTATCTACTTCACAGCAAAAATGAAGTTCCAGAGAAACTTGAAATATATCTAGCTGAAGTATAAAACAAGTTTGGGAGAATGCCAAAAATTCTATGTGCAGATAATGGGACTGAATATACTAAGTTAATTGGAGTGACTACAGATGCATTTTAAAGAGATAATGGGAATCAAAAACTTTCAACGGACTAGACTGGTAACCATACACAACCCCTGAGCAAAAATGGGTTTGTGACAGCAGAGAAAGAAAAGAGATTTAACCGTAACACTACATGTGTGAAATGTAAGCGGAAGGAGTATGTTATTTGATGCAAATCTGCCTACAGAATATTGGGGGAAGCTATTATGACGGCTTGCTATCTTCAGAACAGACTACCAGGAAAAGCGACAGAGAAAACTACATTTGAGCAATGGAATAGTGACAAAGCCAAAACTACAGCACATAAGGATTTTCGGAAGCAAAGCATTTGCACACATTCCCAAAGAAAAACGAACTAAGTGGGAATCTCACGCTAAGGGCATCCTGGTAGGTTACAGTGAAACCCAGAAAGGTTATAGAATTCTACACCCAGAGACAAACAAGGTCACAATAAGCAAAGATGTAGTGATTGATGAAAATTTTGTCTCACCCAAGTTTTGTGATATTATGCCAGTAGTCCAGATGAAGCAACAACAACAATCTCAGTCACAATCACAAGACAATGAAAGGGAGAATGTAGAAGTCTGGCTAGATTCTTCAACCACTGAAGGAACAACAGAAAGCCTAAGTGAACCTGAAATCAGACGATCGTCAAGATCAAACAAAGGAATACCAGCTAAACGTCTATCCTATATTGTCAAGACACTACCTGAGTCAGAGCCACAGTCATGGGATGAAATGCAAAAACTACCTGCTCATGAAAGAACAAAGTGGATCAATGCCGCTAATGAAGAAATCAACTCGCTTCATCAACTTTAAACTTGGAAACTCACTGAGTTGCCACAGGGTAAAAAGGCAATCAAGTTCAAGTGGGTATTTAAAACCAAATATGACTCTGAAGGTAAAGTCCACAGATTTAAAGCGAGGTTGGTCGCAAAAGGATATTCTCAAAAATATGGCGAGGACTATGATGCTACTTTTTCCCCAGTCCCCAAGCAGACAAGATTTAGAGCCTTGATGGTCATAGCTGCTGTACAAAAGATGTTTGTCAGACATTTGGATATCAAGACTGCATTTTTAAATGGTGACATTGAGGAGGACTTATACATGACTCAACCTGAAGGTTATATAAAGGAAGGTGAACAGAATCTTGTTTGCAAACTACAAAAATCTCTTTATGGTCTTAAGCAATCGGCAAGAGCATGGAACACCAAAATGAACAAAGTCTTGTTGGAAGAAGGATTTAAAAGAGGTCAAGCGGATCCATGCCTATATACGAGATATACAGATGGAAAGTGGATGTATTATTCTCTTATATGTGGAACCTGATGGAACCTGATCAGGGAAAAAACTGCAGTGTGAAACCAGCCTAAGGCACATGCTGGTGAAACTGGCAAAGGGACAGAGACAGCGCACATGGGGGCAGAGAGAACACACGGGGAAGGGGGGGCAGAGAGAGCACACTGGGGGACCGAGAGAGCCCGCTGGGGGGGTAGAGAGAGCACACAGGGTGGCAGAGAGAGGGCATGTGGTGCAGGAAGAGCACACAGGGGGGCAAGGTACAGTGCATAGGTGGCCAGAGACAGCACATATGGGGAGAGAGTGCACAGGGTGGCAGAGAGAGCACAGAATGATATGAGGAGAGAGCACACAGGGTTGGCAGAGAGCACACAGGGGGCAGAGAGAGCACACTGGGGAACAGAGAGAGCACACTGGGGAACAGAGAGAGCACTCAGGCGGGCAGAGAGAGTGCACATGGGGCAGAGAGAGTGCACAGGGGGGCCAGGAACAGTACATGGGTCACCAGAGACAGCACACATGGGGAAAGTGTGCAAAGGGGGGCAGAGAGAGTGCAGAATGGTGTGAGACACAGGGTTGGCAGAGAGAGCATATGGGGGGCAGAGAGAGTGCACAGGGGGGAAGAGAGAGCCTAGTGGGGGCAGAGAGAGTGCATAGGGAGCAGAGAGGGAGCACGGGGGGCAGAGATAGCGCACATAAGGGCAGAGAGTGCATGGTGGAGTTTGAATGCACAAGGGAGCAGAGAGTGCTCATAGGGTTGCAGAAAGAGTGCACAGGGATGGCAAAGACTGCAAATAGGGGGCAGAGAGCACACAGGAAGAAGTTTGACTGCACAAGAGGCAGAGAGAGCCCACAGGTGTTCAGAGAGAATGCACAGGGGGGCAGAGAGAGCATACTGATTGTCTGAGAGAGTGCATGGGGAGCAGAGAGAGTGCACAGGGAGCCAGAGACAGCGCACATGGGGGTAGAGAGTGCACAGGGTGAGTTTGAATACATAATCTGGTAGAGAGAGCCCACAGTGTTGCAGACAGAGTACACATAGGGCAACAAGAGCACACATGGGGGAAGTTTGAATGCTCAATGGGGCAGCAAAAGCACACAGCAGGGCAAGGGAGAGCACATGGGGCAGAAAGAGTGCATAGGGGGCCTGAGAGAGCACACAGGGGGGAAAAGAGAGCACACAGGAGGCAGAGAGAGAACACAGAGGGCAGAGAGAGAGCACTGGAGGGCAGAGACAGCACACTGGAGGGCAGATAGATTCTTGAGGAGCAGAGAGAGCCTGTATACAGGGGCAAAGTGCACAAAAAGAAGACAGCTCCACAGGCGAGAAAACATGAGAGTAGAAGACAGGATGGAGAGAGTACACAGCACAGAGGGGGGAGAGCACATGGGAAAAAAAGAAACAGTGCGCATGGGGAGACAGGTCAAAGGAGAGAGCACAGTGGGGAAAAGATGTTACAGGGTCAAGAGAGAGAGGACACGGGGGAGAGAGAAAACATATGGGGGGAGAGCGCATGGGGGAGACAGCTGCTGCCTCCATCTTTGCAATATATCCAATTGAGAATTGTACCTCTATTCAAAACTATGCCTAAAAATAGCTGCAGCAAATACTTACACAGTCATGCACATTTTAGTCCATGTAAGCCTTAAACTTAGGTAACGTGGCCATACATGTTTAGTATAAATGAAAATCAAATTCGCCAGTTTTGCCAAATTTTTCTTCAAAATCAGAATCTGACTCTTTGTCTTAAAAAGATGTATCTAATAATCTGAGGTCTTCTAGACTACATTCAACCCATTTTCAAGTTCTTTAATGCAAATGTATCCTTGGCAATGTCCAGGGGCGGACTCGCCCAGGTGGCAGGGGGGCAAGTGCCCCCTGGGCTGGTGGTATAGCCCTCATCTAGGGCCACCCCCCCACACAAATGGGCCGGCCGGCGGCGCCTTCCCGCTGGCGTTGTGAAAGCACAGGAGTCGCGGTGGCTTGCGGCAGAGACGGCACAGTGAATGACCGGCGATAGTCTGATAGCACCCGACCACCAAAAATCTCTGACAGCATCCCCCCATCCCCCCCGGACCACCAAAAATCTCTGACAGCACCCCTGCCACCCGGAGTTTGAATCCCCAGACAGCCCTGGCAATGTCAGTGACTTCACCATATAAATAGAATATAACACTTGTTTATTAATGTTTAGACTGACAAACTTTTCATATTTCTTAAAATTATAAACACGGTACAAAATATCCCTTTTTTGATTATGCAGATTGTTCTTTGGCTGCTTGTAAGAATTCCCCTGCCTAAGTTTTTGGACAACACAATGTAGGAAGAGGAGGGCGTGCACTGAAAGTTGTGATGAGCCCTAAGGCCGTGGGTTATCCTGTCTCTGGAGAGTCACAGGGATCAAGACCCAGCTTCCGTGACCCTGGGTTCACTTGAAAAAGGGGAAAGTTTTGGGGAATAAAAGTTATTTGTGACGCCACCCATAGTGTGCGGCTTTATGTGGCCACCGCTGCAATCGGGACCGCTGGGATGATGGCAGGTGCAGCTAGATGGCAGACCCTCTATGGGTAGGGCCAGTCCCAGGGCATTCGTGGTTGTGGTGCAGTGTACGTGTGTAAGGTGCGCCATTCCTTCAGGCAGCAACACAGTCTCTGGACGATCACGGCTTCTCTTTCCCTGCTGCGGATAACAATTGAGTCCACACTGTGCTGGGCTTTACCGGGCTTTTACTTGTTACTCTCAACACATGATTTACAACCATTCCACACTTTTCTTTTCACAACACTTGTTACGTACTTAGGCTTACACAGCAGCTCTTTAAAGGCTTAGGTTTCACTGCAGCTGGGATGGTTCCTGTGAGTCATTCCCCTTCAGTGTACCTTTCAGGCTCTTTTCTCTCTCACTCGTGTCTCTACACTCCTTTGTGTATGGTTAAAGTCCAGCCATCACGGGCTTTGTAGTGATTTGTCCCACACTCTGGGTCACTAGCCCTAGTATGATGGCTTTGTCCTTTACTGCAACGATT
>JARQOC010000002.1:376469578-376554021 GCA_033576535.1 Allobates femoralis
GACTTAAAGGGCCACTTCATACGGTGGTTATGGTGTTCTCCGCAAGGAGCCACCCCTTGGCTGGGTCCTTCCCTGGAGGGATAGATGGCTAGTTCTGTGTTTGAGACTCCTAACAGAGGCTCCACGGACTCTATTTGCATATTCATAATTCCCAGGGGGCAATGTGCCTAGGAATTCACTGTGTTTGAGCGCTTTAGCCAGCTGCCCGCAGTGTTTTCTTGGACTGGTCTCCCTGAGATCAGTGAATACTTTACAGTGTCATTATTGTCCCCAGTAGAGATTGTTACATTTCTGTCATGTACCTATGATCCTTGCAGATATTTGTAGCCCTATACCTCCAGCAAGCAGTGGTTGAAGGTGGTTCCTTCTATTTATGCAGGTTCTCTGCTTTTACTTGTTTTTAAATGTGTTTTTTGCTACTTGTATATACTTGATGATGGATTAATAAATGTTGATATATATATATATATACTGTATATATATATATTTCTTGGCTCTGATGCCAATCCTTTTATTCATGCTTCTTTTTTTCTTATAAATTTCTGTCATCTACCCATGATCCTTGCAGATACCGTGTTTCCCCGAAAATAGGGCGCCCCCGAAAGTAAGGCATGCCAGGGGGTTTAATGTGCCTGTAAACATAAGGCACCCCCCGAAAATAAGGCATGTCTCTATTTTACACTATTTTACCACAGAATGTAGCTGTGACTCCTCCAGCCCGCCGCCGCTTCCAGCCAACCCCCCACTCGTGTCCCGGTGCCCGTCGCTGTGAGCGGTGCCGCAGATGCATGTAGACCGGCACCGCTCTATTTTTCAAGCCCCCGCCACTGTCCTGGCCAATCACAAGCCAGGAACTGCCCAGCGGCCAATCACAGGCCATTCGCTGCATGATGTCGGCTTCTGGCCTGTGATTGGCTGCCCAGTTGGCTCCTGGCCTGTGAATGGCTGGGCCAGTGGCACCATACACCTACGGCACCTGCGGCAAGGAGATGAGAGTGGTGCCGTCCTCCTTGCAGCGGTGAGCACCAGGACAGAGACGGGCAGCTGAGAGCGGCGCCGGAATGCAGCAGGGACCAGTGAGAAGTGTCCCTGTCTATGTGTGTGTGCTCCTGTGTGCGTGCCCCTGTGTTTGTGTGTCCCTGTGTGTGCACCTGTTTGTGTGTGTGCCCCTGTGTGTGTGTGCCCCTGTTTGTGTGTCTCCGTGTGTGCCCCTATGTGTGTGTGTCCCTGATACCATATTGGGGTATGATGGGGCTACTTTATTGGGGGCTGCAAGGGGATGATAAAAGTAAGACACCCCCTGAAAATAAGACATGGCGCATCTTTAGGAGCAAAAGTTAATTTAAGATGCTGTCTTATTTTCGGGGAAACATGGTATTTGTAGCCCTATACCTCCAGCAAGCAGTGGTTGAGGTGGCTCCTTCTATTTATGCAGGTTCTCTGCTTTTACTTGTTTTTAAATGTGTGTTTTTTTGCTACTTGTATGTACTTGATGATTGATTAATAAATTTTGATATATATATATATACCGTATATATATTTCTTGGCTATGATCAATCCTTTTATACACGCTTCTTTTTTTCTTGTGCCTCAAAAACAGTTTCTTACTGCGTGGGATTGGTCTGATCCTTTTAGTGCCTCCCTCACCAACTACGTTGTTGCCCCCAGTAGAGATGGTGTTACACTCGAGAGCAACAGAAAGATATTCACACCAGGCAAGTAACACCTTTCTGCCTCCAGGCCTGAAGGGGTAGACCTACAGCAAGCATCTGAGGAAGTAGAAAGGAGCCCGGGGAGCGGAGCAGTACCATTCTCACCCGAACGGACACTGGAGTCTGAGGTTGTGCAGGGCCTCATGACCCGGCAGTCAATACCGGAAGGTGGGGGATTCCAAGTTCACCAGCCACACTGTGCCCGGAGGCAAAGCAATGCATAGACCCCAGGAGCAGCCTCCTGAGACGGGGCTGATAAAGGACTCGGGCTGCCTGTCATACGGCACCTAGCAGGAGAAAGAGAGGGTCAGCCGTTAGTTTATACAGCAGCAGGGACCCGCAACAGATTGTAGCAAGGAGGCCTCAGGACCTGCCAGGTGTGGAGAACCTGTAGTTGCTCTCGGGTGCATGGACTCCAGCAGCCAGTACTACCGATGCACCAGTAAAGGACTGAGGAACATACAAACTGTGAGTCTGTCTGCTGTGTTGCGCCCGCCATCCTGCACCATACACCATTACTACACCCACTGCCCTCGGGAATCACTCCAGCCATGGAGAGCCGCTCCATTCAAGCTGCCCATCCAAAATTGCCAGAGTTTCTACAGCAGCTGGTTAGACTATGCCTGATCAACATTGTTTTGGTCAGGATTATAAGAGGACAGAAGTTGTAATTCCAGCTTTTAATGAGGATGATGAGGAATTAATTGTTCCCTGTGAATGTTGAATAATTTGGTGACATTGTAAGGTAATGCCTCGTAGATGTTTGTTTGGGTAAACTGCAGTGGATTTGATCCCTCCCAGCCTAATCGCGCTCCTGCGTGCCCTGACGTGTTTACACCCAGCGCCTTAAGAATGTCTACTGCGCATGAAGAGCGGCATTACCCAGGAAACGCCGCAGCGTCGACGCGTGACATATAGGCACTGGATGATTGTGGACGCGTCATCTAGATGCGCAGCTGTGATGCGACTGGGCCGACAGTGTTGTGGGTGGGAAGACTTTAGTGCGATGGCGGTATAAATGGGAGCTAGAAGGGACTTGAGACATAGCTGCCATTGAGGAACCTACACACCGAAATGGCATTGGGCACAAGGGTCGGCTTGCTGACATCCATCATCCAGCACATATGAGTAAGCGCTTCACTTCGATCTGGATTCTGAGATATGTTATACTCATGTTCCAGCAATATTAATTGGTGGGGAACTGACTATTAATACCGTGGTTTCTTGTCCAGCTATTTGGAGGACCACGGGTAGACCTCTATACTGTGTAAGTGAGGGGTCCTTTCCCTGCAGCCTATTTTCCCATGTGATGATTGCTGTACATAAGAATAGCACACACGTTTGAGGTTGTGTATAAGGAAAACAATGTAAAATAAGACACACTCGACTGATGATGATGTTTTTCTTGTATATTGGAAAATTATTGTTGAACCCAGGCTTTGGGGTACTCGGGTATCAGGCTCCACGGATATTGTCTCCTGTTGTCACGGGGAGTGGTGGCCGCGCCTGATCCCGTGTCCTGGGTATATCTTCAAAAAGGGGTTATTATTTACAGGGGGTTTTATAGAGAGTTTGTCGTGACGCCACCTGTAGTTTCTGGTGAGGAGTCAGCAGCGCCGCCACAGTCCGCCGGAGGTAGATGGTAATGCGGTTAGTTTGGCAAAGTCCTCTACATGTAGGGCTGGACCTCCGGGGCAGCTTAGTGTGAAGGGGCAGCTTGTAGTTGAGCTGTAGATGGGATAGGGAGTGTTGGAGCAGTCTACCGTGTTTCCCCGAAAATAGGGCGCCCCCAAGCATGCTTACTTCCTAATATAAGGAACCCCCCAACTTTAAGGCATACCTTCTCAGTATGCCACCGATCACAAGACCAAGGCATGCACCTGTGTCTCGCTCCCTGCTGTCCCCGCTGTCCGGGCCCGCCACTCTGTACCACTGTTCTGCCACGCTCACAGCCCTGGAGCGCAGCCGTGAATCACAGCTCTGGAGCTCTGTGCCGGTCTCCACCCATGAGCCCTGTGCCAATCACAGCGCAGGAATCATGGGCCAGCTGACGTCAGTAGCCTCTGATTGTTCCTGGGCTGTGATTGGCCCAGGGCTCCTGTGCAGTGATTGGCCCAGGGCTCCTGTGCTGTGATTGAGCCAGGGCTCCTGCGCTGTGATTGACCCAGAGCTCCTGTATGGTGATTGGCCCAGGCCTCCTGCACTGTGCACCACCAAAGCAGCACAGCAGAGGAAAGAAATTGCAAAGAAAGAAGTACGGTGAGAAAGTGAAAGTGTGTGTGTGTACACACATGGGAGGCTGCAGTGGGATACGGTACTGGGATAGGAGGCTGCTGCAGTGGGATATGGTACTGGGATAATGGGAGGCTGCTGCTGTGGGATACGGTACTGGGATAATGGGAGGCAGCTGCAGTGGGATATGGTACTGGGATAATGGGAGGCTGCCGCAGTGGGATACATTTTTTTTTTGCTAATATAAGACACCTGCCGAAAATAAGACATGGCACACCTTTTGGAGCAAAAATTAATATAAGACAGTGTCTTATTTTTGGGGAAACAGAATATGAGGGGTGCTGGGAACAGAGAGGAATGACACACGCACACTGCAAAAGTCTCTTTTACCTTTCACTGGTGGTACGCAGGTAAAGATGTCCAGGGCACTGACAGGTGACCAGGTTGCACAGTGGGTCCCGACAGCAAGTGGATATAAGGCCTCCTCTGTTCCTCTTTGGTAATTAAAGCCCAGCCTGCATGCAGCCAGACTGGCCTCCTCTCTCTTCCTAACTCTGATATCTGTCCTCTCCTCCTGTGCGGTCCATGGGTTACCCTCTCTGATCATGGCGGTGGTGCACTGCTGTGTCTGGCTCCCTCTCTTTGACCCACAGGGGAACCAGGTGGCTAAAGCTTCCACGGTGTGACAGGGTTTTCTGCAGTCCTGGAGTATCCTACAGGTGCAAATCCCCGATGTCCGGTACTTCCTTGGGCGAACTTACACTAGTTTCTCACTCCCTTTGGGCTGTCTGCTCCTTGCCCTCTGTCCCCACTTAGGCTTGCGAGAAGTCAGAAGGGACACTCCGGGTCACTGGTTCGGGCCTAACCGTGGCACCGACCACCAGGACGTCTTCGCAGCTCTCCTAGCGTCTGCACACTCTAACTAACTCCTCCCCCAGCAGCAGTATTTATAGGGGATCTTGCCTAAGGGCAGCAAGTTGAGCTCCCCCTACTGTGCCGGGGTGGAAGATATTGCATGTAGTAGGTATCTGCTGTGGAAACCCAACTGTGCATTAGAGAAGTATGTGGCTGCCTGCATGAGCAGGGCGCCACATTGTAAGGATGTTGCAATTTTTTGACCCATTACATTGGCATTACAGTACACTCCAGTGAGATCCCCTGTGTTGGATTGACCATCTTTTGTCTTTTTAACCTAAGATAATTGAATAAACTTTGCATACAATAACTCCATTTGTGCTAGCACATGTTTTAATGCTTAGAGAAGTGTATATATAGAAATCCTATAGATGAGGGTGAGGTATGCACTGCATAACACTTGGAGTCTGCCCCTCATTTCTGTGATTCTTGTCTTAACAGTGTAAAGTGGCTGCAAGATCTGAGAATGAAGCAGTACACCACCTAGGTTGGCTAAAACAAGGAAGAACAGTGCTGATCATGAAGGATCCCCACAAAGGGACAATTATATCCAACTACTGCCCACTAACCTTCCTTGCAACATGGAAATTCCTGTCAGGCATCATAGCTACCAAGCTACAGAACCATATGTATCAGTACATGAATCCAGCTCAGAAAGGTATTGGGAACAACAGCAGAGGCTCTAAGTACCAGCTGCTAGTAAATACAACAGTCACTCAAGACGAAAGATCCCAGGCAGACAACTTTCAACACAGCCTGGATTGATTACAGGAAAGCCTCTCAATGTCACATGGATCGGGTTACCGGGAGTCGAGACATCCACGTCTATTGTGCTGTGATTCGCCAGTAGCGATCATGTGGTATGCACGTCATGTACCACATGATCGCTACAGGCCAATCAAAGTTCTGGAAGGTCCTGGCAGCACAATTGACGTGGATGTCTTGCTTCCCGGTAACCCAGAACAGCCGGTGGAGAGGTAAGTATTCAATTTTTTTATTTTTAATACCTTATGATTACTTTTATTTATCTTTCACAGATATATATATATATTAATACACTGCGAAAGCCAAAAAACCTGTCACACATGTCACACATGGGAGGAACACAGGATTTTTCCAAGGTAATGCACTGCCCTCCTGCGCTTTTGGGGCAGAAATGCGGCCGTAAAAAAACGCGGTGTGTGAATGCACCGCGTTTTTTAACCCGCTCTAAATAGTGTGGCCTCAAAATGCGCACTGTGTGAGCATAGTCTAACACCCAAAGATTGTGTATGAACAGAAAGGAGGGTGTTTAAGGCTTGATAGGCATCCAACCCACCAACATGGACGAAACAAGGAGTATCCAGAAATGCATAATAAAAATGGCACCAAAAGATGGGATGATGAAGGAAAGTCTAAAGGCAGCAGCAGCAACCGTCCTGGAAGGAAGAACAGGAATATGAAGAACCATGGCAAGACAAGTCGCTGCATGGGATGTACCATTGACAGATAATGGAGATAGCTGACTTGAAGAAGTCCTACCAATGGCTGGAGAAATCTGAACTACAAGACAAAACAGAGGTGCTTAACATAGTGACACAAGAGCAGGCGCCAAGTACCAGATCCATAGAAGCAGGGATCTACCACACAAGACAAAACCCAAGGTGCAGACTATGCAAAAAAACCTCTGAAACTGTCCAACACATAGCGACAGGATTCAAAATGCAAGCAGGAACAACGTACCCCGAAAGCCACAACCAAGTGACAGAAATTGTATACAGGAACATCTGTACAGCTTATAATCTAAGTCCCCCTTAATCCAGGAGGGAGGCTCGAGAAAAAGTGGTGAAGAATCAAAGGGTTAAAACCCTGTGGGACTTCAAAATCCTGATGCATAAGCAGGTGGTGGTTAACCAACCAAATAACATGATGGTAAACAAGGTTCAGAAGACAGCAATGATAATAGATGTAGCAGTGCTAAATGACAGCAATATCAGAAAGAAGGAATATGAAAATCTGGAGAAATACCAGAGCCTCATAGAACAACTGGAGATGTGGAAGATTAAGGCAACAGTGGTGACAGAAAAACTTGGAGCAGTAACCCCTAAGATGGAAAAAATGACAGCTGCAACCCAAGATCACGTGTTCCCGCTTATTAGTGTATTTTAGTATTCACTGCATCTCGCTGTCCACCTCTCAGTGCTGAAGTTGGCGCTGAGCGGGAGGCAGTGTTTATTACAGTACACTAAGTGTACTGACCCCCATCATTGTATATGGCCCCCATCCTGGGATATTGCAGCCCCCATCACTGTATACGGCCCCCCTGCTGCACACAGTAAAATAACAAATGGTGTAACATACCTGTCTGCTGCTCCCTTCAAACACTCAGCTGCCGCAGCAGCATCGATCTCTTCCTGTCTGTGCGTCCCCTGGGTATCGGATCATGTGACATCACAGTGCTGTGCCAGGCCACATGACAGGATATTTAGGGACTCACAAACAGGAAGAGATTGATGCGGCTACAAAGGGAGGGACGAGGGGAACGGCGGACAGGTACGTTACACCGTTTATTATTTTACTGTGTGCAGCAGCAGGGGGTCATATCCAGTGATGGGGGACTGCAATATCCCAGGATGGGGGCGATATACAGTGATCAGGGAGGTGTAATATCCCAGCATGGGGGACCATATGAAGTGATGGGGGGCTGCAATATCCCAGAATGGGGGTCATATACAGTGATGGGAGGCTGCAATATCCCAGAATGGGGGACATATACAGTAATGGGGAGGGGGTGCAATATCTCAGCATGAGGGGCCATATACAGTGATGGGGCGGTAATATCCCAGAATGGGGGCCATATACAATAATGGAGAGGAGGTGCAATACCCCAGCATGGGGGGGCCATATACAGTGATGGAGGGCTGCAATATCCCAGGATGGGGCCATATACAGTGATGAAAGAGGTGTAATATCCCAGCATGGGGGACCAGATAAAGTGATGGGGGAAGCAATATTCGAGGATGGGGGCCATATCCCATGATGGGGGGGTGCAATATCTCAGGATGGAGGGGTGCAATATCCTTGGTTGGGGGGCATTTACAGTAATGGGGTAGGTGCAATATCCCTGGATGGTGGGGCTATATCCCAGGATGGGGGCTATGCACCTGGATGGAAGCTATATAACAGGGTGGGAGGCTATATTTCAGGATGTGAGGCTATATACCAGGACAGGAGTTTACAGTGCCTACAAGTAGTCTTCAACCGCCTGCAGATTTAGGTGGTTTGATAAGATGCAAATAAGTTAGAGCCTTCAAACTGCAAACGAGAGTAGGATTTATTAACAGAAGCATAAATCTTACAAACCAAAAAGTTATGTTGCTCAGTTGAATTTTAATAAATTTTAAACATAAAAATGTGGGTCAATTATTATTCAACCCCTAGGTTTAATATTTTGTGGAATAACCCTTGTTTGCAATTACAGGTAATAATCGTCTTTTATAAGACCTGATCAGGCCGGCACAGGTCTCTGGAGTTATCTTGGCCCACTCCTCCATGCAGATCTTCTCCAAGTTATCAAGGTTCTTTGGGTGTCTCATGTGGACTTTAATCTTGAGCTCCTTCCACAAGTTTTCAATTGGGTTAAGGTCAGGAGACTGACTAGGCCACTCCATCACCTTGATTTTTTCCCTCTTGAACCAGGCCTTGGTTTTCTTGGCTGTGTGCTTTGGGTCATTGTCTTGTTGGAAGATAAAATTACGACCCATCTTAAGATCCTTGATGGAGGAGCGGAGGTTCTTGGCCAAAATCTCCAGGTAGGCCGTGCTATCCATCTTCCCATGGATGCGGACCAGATGGCCAGGCCCCTTGGCTGAGAAACAGCCCCACAGCATGATGCTGCCACCACCATGCTTGACTGTGGGGATGGTATTCTTGGGGTCGTATGCAGTGCCATCCAGTCTCCAAACGTCACGTGTGTGGTTGGCACCAAAGATCTCGATCTTGGTCTCATCAGACCATAGAACCTTGAACCAGTCTGTCTCAGAGTCCTCCAAGTGATCAGGAGCAAACTGTAGACGAGCCTTGACATGACGCTTTGAAAGTAAAGGTACCTTACGGGCTCGTCTGGAACGGAGACCATTGCGGTGGAGTACGTTACTTATGGTATTGACTGAAACCAATGTCCCCACTGCCATGAGATCTTCCCGGAGCTCCTTCCTTGTTGTCCTTCGGTTAGCCTTGACTCTTCGGACAAGCCTGGCCTCGGCACGGGAGGAAACTTTCAAAGGCTGTCCAGGCCGTGGAAGGCTAACAGTAGTTCCATAAGCCTTCCACTTCCGGATGATGCTCCCAACAGTGGAGACAGGTAGGCCCAACTCCTTGGAAAGGGTTTTGTACCCCTTGCCAGCCTTGTGACCCTCCACGATCTTGTCTCTGATGGCCTTGGAATGCTCCTTTGTCTTTCCCATGTTGACCATGTATGAGTGCTGTTCACAAGTTTGGGGAGGGTTTTAAATAGTCAGAAAAGGCTGGCAAAAGAGATAATTAATCCACACATGTGAAGCTCATTGTTATTTGTGCCTGAACTACTTCTTAATACTTTAGGGGGACCAAACAGAATGCTGGTGGTTTGAGGGGTTGAATAATAAATGACCCTCTGAATTAACTTTTAACGCTTTAAAATAAAAAAAATAAAAAAATTAAAAAATCTTTTTGGCTGCAGTGCATTTCCCACTTCCAGGCTGATCTACAGTCCAAATGTCACAATGCCAAGTTAATTCCGCATGTGTCAATTAGCTAAATCTGCAGGGGGTTGAAGACTACTTGTAGGCACTGTATATCCAGAATGGTGGACATATATTACCTGGACGGGGCCAGGGATGGGATCAATACCCTCATAACAGTGTGAGCAGCAGATCTCCACCCCATAACAGTAAATTATAACCACATTTTTTCTTTAATTTTTTTTCACTATCTACCTCCTCTAAAATCTGAGTGCATCTTATAGTCCGAAAAATATGGTTAATGTGCCAGATAGCAATGGCAGCTTCAACGGCCTTAACCCCCAAAATATTTTATTGTTAATTGTTTCGTTTTTATGTTTAATAAATGGTCGTTGTGGGCAAAATTATCCAAAGAAAGAGCCTCATGTGGTTATTATAGAAAATACTAGTAAAAAGGCCCGATGCAATTGCATCGGGAGCGTGGTGAAATGAATTGTGTGCATCCTTAGATGTGCTAACAGGAACAGTAAACATGCATGACACGCTTTGCGCTTGTGAAAAAAGCATAGTTTTTTATTTACATTTGTAAAATAAGGGCAAAACATCATACTGTAAGGTAATAGTGACAGAAAAATAATCTACATAAGTTAATTGAGTATATACAGGTAGCTCTGTGGGTATCAGAGTATACAGTGAGCTGCGTGGGTAGCAGAGTACACAGGCGGCTGCGTGGGTAACAAAGTATATACAGGTATGTGTGTGGGTCGCAGAGTATACAGGCAGCTGCGTGGGTAGCAGAGTATACAGGCGGTTGCGTGGGTAGCGGAGTATATACAGACGGCTCTGTGGGTAGCAGAGTATACAGGTGGCGGCCTGTGTAGGAGAGTATATAGAGGCAGCTCTGTGTGTAGCTGAGTATACAGGCTGCTGCGTGGGTAGCAGAGTATATACAGGCAGCTCTGTGGGTAGCACAGTATACAGCCGGCTGTGTGGGTAGCAGAGTATATACAGGTGTCTCTGTGGGTGGCAGAGTATACAGGCAGCTGCGTGGGTAGCAGAGTATACAGGCGGTTGCGTGGGTAGCGGAGTATATACGGGCGGCTCTGTGGGTAGCAGAGTATATACAGGCAGCTCTGTGGGTAGCACAGTATACAGCCGGCTGCATGGGTAGCAGAGTATATACAGGTGTCTCTGTGGGTGGCAGAGTATAGAGGCAGCTGCGTTGGTAGCAGAGTATATATAGGTAGCTCTGTGAGTAGCAGAGTATACAGGCGGGTGCGTGGGTAGCAGAGTATATACAGGTGTCTCTGTGGGTCACAGAGTATACAGGTAGCTGCGTGGGTACCAGAGTATATACAGGTAGCTCTGTGGGTAGCAGAGTATACAGTCAGCTGCGTGGGTAGCAGAGTATATACAGGCAGCTCTGTCAGTAGCAGAGTATACAGCCGGCTGCGTGGGTAGCAGAGTATATACAGGTAGTTCTGTGGGTAACAGGTTTGTGGGTGTGATGGTGACCTTAATGGGCGTCCTGGTGGGTGGAGAGGTGATGTGACGTAATGGCTGTCACCACTGACTTCTTGTATGAGAGCTGCATACTTCCAGAGTGGAGGAAATCGTGGCGTGTCCTTGGTGTGAGGTAAATTTCGTGAAGGCGCATGCACGGTGAGGGATGGTTACTGCGCTCGTGCGGCTGTGAATGGCGTCGTAACTGTGGCTGGCGTGACTGCGGCTTACGGTGGGTCTCGAGCGCGCCATCGCTCTTGGGGCTGTGAATGGTGACGTAAGCGTTGGGGACGTGACTGTGGCTGGGGGTGGCGCAGAAGTGTGCCAGCGCTCGCGGGTCTTAGTCTGTGAATAGCGGCTCGCGAAGGCGCTGAGCGCGATCGCTGGGGACGGTGCCGCGGTGCATGGCGGAATAGCAGCACAACATTGGTGATTAAATATATAGATACCTACAGCGGTGTGAGTGTGCAGCGATGCAGAAATCCAGGATGGGGGCCGGGGGACAGCGGGAAGGTGCGGGCAGGAGGGGGCCGGGGAAGAGCGGTCGGGTGCGGCCAGGAGGCGGCCGGGGAAGAGCGGTCAGGTGCGGGCAGGAGAAGGCTAGGGAACAGCGGGCGGGTGCGGGCAGGAGGGGGCTGGTGAAGAGCGGGCAGGAGATGGCTAGGGAACAGCGGGCGGGTGCAGGCAAGAGGGGGGCCCGTCCTGGCCGCACTTAAACACTGTTCCCGGACGTCATCCTGCGTGCAGCAGAGTGCTTAGCAGAGTATACGGGGCTCATTGGTTAGCAGAGTATATGGGGGTTGAGTGCTTAGCAGACTTGACGGCGGCTCATTGGTTAGCAGAGTATACAGGGGCTCATTGGTTAGCAGAGTATACGGGGGCTGACTGGTTAGCACAGTATACGCTGGCTCAGTAGTTAGCACTGTATACAGAGCCTCAGTGGTTAGCACTCTACAGTGGCTCAGTGGTTGGCACTGTATATTGTTTGTCAACAATTAGAACAGTAATGTGGCTCAATGGTTAGCACTGTATATGGTGGCTCAGTGGTTAGCACTGTATACGGTGGCTCAGTGGTTAGCACTGAATATGGTGGCTCAGTGGTTAGCACTGTATATGGTGGCTGAGTGGTTAGCACTGTATACGGTGGCTCAGTGGTTAGCACTGTATACGGTGGCTCAGTGGTTAGCACTGTATATGGAGGCCGAGTGGCCAGCGCAGGATGGAGGCAGAGTGGTCAGTGCAGGATGGAGGCAGAGTGGTCAGTGCAGGATGGAGGCAGAGTGGTCAGTGCAGGATGGAGGCAGAGTGGTCAGCGCAGGATGGAGCCAGTGGTCAGCGCAGGATGGAGCCAGAGTGGTCAGCGCAGGATGGAGGCTCAGTGGTGAGCGCAGGATGGAGGCTCAGTTGTGAGCGCAGGATGGAGGCTCAGTGATGAGCGCAGGATGGAGGCTCAGTGGTCAGCGCAGGATGGAGGCTCAGTGGTCAGCGCAGGATGGAGGCTCAGTGGTCAGCGCAGGATGGAGGATGAGTGGTCAGCGCAGGATGGAGGCTGAGTGGGGAGTGCAGGATTGAGTGGTCAGCGCAGGATGGAGTGGTCAGCAGACGAAGGAGGGTGAGTGGTGAGCGCAGGATGGAGGGCTCAGTGGTCAGCGCAGGATTGAGGCTCAGTGGTGAGCACAGGATGGAGTGGTCAGCAGAGGATGGAGGGCTCAGTGGTCAGCGCAGGATTGAGGCTCAGTGGTGAGCACAGGATGGAGTGGTCAGCAGAGGATGGAGGCTCAGTGTTGAGCGCAGGATGGAGGCTGAGTGGTCAGCGAAGGATGGAGGGCCAGTGGTGAGCGCAGGAAGGAGGCTGAGTGGTCAGCACAGGATGGAGGGGCAGTGGTCAGCGCAGGATGGAGGCTGAGTGGTGAGCAGAGGATGGACGCTCAGTGGTCAGCGCAGGAAGGAGGCTCATTGGTCAGCTCAGGATGGAGGGGCAGTAGTCAGCGCAGGATGGAGGGGCAGTGGGTGGTCAGCGCAGGGCGGAGGGCCTGTGGGTGGTCAGCGCAGGACGGAGGGCCTGTGGGTGGTCAGCGCAGGACGGAGGGCCTGTGGGTGGTCAGCGCAGGACGGAGGGCCTGTGGGTGGTCAGCGCAGGACGGAGGGACAGTGGGTGGTCAGCGCAGGACAGAGGGACAGTGGGTGGTCAGCGCAGGACAGAGGGACAGTGGGTGGTCAGCGCAGGACAGAGGGACAGTGGGTGGTCAGCGCAGGACAGAGGGACAGTGGGTGGTCAGCGCAGGATGGAGGCTCAGTGGTGAGCAGAGGATGGACGCTCAGTGGTCAGCGCAGGAAGGAGGCTCATTGGTCAGAGCAGGATGGAGGGGCAGGTTGTCAGCGCAGGTTGGAGGGGCAGTGGGTGGTCAGCGCAGGGCGGGATGGGCTGTGGTGTGGTCAGCGCAGGACGGAGGGCATGTGGGTGGTCAGCGCAGGACAGGAGGGACAGTGGGTGGTCAGTGCAGGACAGAGGGACAGTGGGTGGTCAACGCAGGACAGAGGGACAGTGGGTGGTCAGCGCAGGACAGAGGGACAGTGGGTGGTCAGCGCAGGATGGAGGCTCAGTGGTGAGCAGAGGATGGACGCTCAGTGGTCAGCGCAGGAAGGAGGCTCATTGGTCAGCTCAGGATGGAGGGGCAGTGGTCAGCACAGGATGGAGGGGCAGTGGTCAGCGCAGGATGGAGGGCCTGTGGGTGGTCGGCGCAGGCAGAGGGACAGTGGGTGGTCAGCGCAGGATGGAGGGAGAGTGGGTGGTCAGCGCAGGATGGAGGGGAGAGATGGGGTGGTCAGCGCAGGATGGAGGGAGTGGGTGGTCAGCGCAGGATGGAGGGAGAGTGGGTGGTCAGCACAGGATGGAGGGAGAGTGGGTGGTCAGCGCAGGATGGAGGGAGAGTGGGTGGTCAGCGCAGGATGGAGGGACAGTGGGTGGTCAGCGCAGGATGAAGGGACAGTGGGTGGTCAGCGCAGGATGGAGGGACAGTGGGTGGTGAGGTCAGGATGGAGGGAGAGTGGGTGGTCAGCGCAGGATGGAGGGACAGTGGGTGGTGAGGTCAGGATGGAGGGAGAGTGGGTGGTCAGCGCAGGATGGAGGGACAGTGGGTGGTGAGGTCAGGATGGAGGGAGAGTGGGTGGTCAGGTGAGGATGGAGGGACAGTGGGTGGTGAGGTCAGGATGGAGGGAGAGTGGGTGGTCAGCGCAGGATGGAGGGACAGTGGGTGGTGAGGTCAGGATGGAGGGAGAGTGGGTGGTCAGGTGAGGATGGAGGGACAGTGGGTGGTGAGGTCAGGATGGAGGGAGAGTGGGTGGTCAGCGCAGGATGGAGTGACAGTGGGTGGTGAGGTCAGGATGGAGGGAGAGTGGGTGGTCAGGTGAGGATGGAGGGACAGTGGGTGGTCAGGTCACCTGGAGGGAGAGTGGGTGGTCAGGTGAGGATGGAGGGACAGTGGGTGGTCAGGTCACCTGGAGGGAGAGTGGGTGGTCAGGTGAGGATGGAGGGACAGTGGGTGGTCAGGTCACCTGGAGGGAGAGTGGTTAGGATGTGTCCCCCGCTTGCATCGGGTGTCAGGCGCAGTCTGTGTGGAAAGCGCAGCAAGGAAAGAGCGGTCATGTGATATCTGTCACATGACCGCTCATTACCGGGTGAGACCGAGCGGCCGGTGAGAGGGGGACGGGTAGGGGTAATAGAGCGGTGGGAAGGGGCTGGAATGGAGGGTGTGTGTGCAATGGAGCGGTGGGGGGGCCGCAATATAGGGGGGGTGCGCATTGGAGAGGTGGGGGGGGCCGCAATGGAGGGGGATAAAGCGCAATGGAGCGGTGCTGGTGGAATGGAGCGGTGGGGTGGGCGATGGAGCGAGGAGGGGAGGGAGGGAATGAAGCAGCGGGTGGCGGTGGGAAAGTGGAGCGAGATGTAATATCCAAGATGGCGGCGAAATCTCGCGAGATTTTGCACGCCATGTTGGAAATTACATGTCGCCGCAAGGACAGTGCTCCTCCAGCTGCATGGCGTCACCGAGGCCCCAGCGTTGCTAGAGCAGCGAGGGGCAGCGGTGACCTCGCGGCGGCGGGGCGGAGGCGGCGGCAGGGCGGAGGCGGCGGCAGGGCGGACGGGTGCGCGGCGGAGACGGCGGGTGGCGGAGACGGCAGTGCGGGTCTGCGGCTCGTGATGACGCTGCGCGTCATCACTCGCAGTCCCGCAAAGCATGTTGGGATTCGGCTACAACGCCCGAATTCCCAACTGCGGATTATATAAGTAGATTGGGTGGTGGGGAGGAAAAGTGGAGTAAGGTGGTAGAGTATAAGGTGAGAAAGAACTAATTGGGCCATACAGTGTCATGATTCACAGAACAAAAATGCTTACATTAACAATAACATTCAGTTCTAAGTACGGTAGTTCTTTTGATAGTAAATCTATACACATTGTGTAATAAATATAAAAATCCTACTAAAGTAGTAATATTGACACAAGAAACCTATTACTATGTCAGCACAATATTTAGCATTATTAATTAATAGTATACAGTGATACCTTGAGTTTTATCGATAATCCATCTGAAAACTTTACCACCGAAAGCAATGAAAACCAAGACAATGATTTCCATAGGAAACAAGGAAAATCAATATATTTGTTGTAGACAGAGGTTAATACTGGAAACACTCAGAAATGACTATAAAAGGAATATGACACACTAATTTAAAGAAAAATAAACATTTAATATGGCATTTTATTCTTATAAACGCTCTTTTTAGTGTATGGAATATGCCGAGGAGGGGAGAGGGGGGTGCACATACTATGTTTTGGAAGCGGAATCACATTTTTTATGTCAAAATTAGCAGAGATATACTGACAAAAAACGATGAAAACCGAGACATATTGTTTTGTTGAAAAAAAGCGACGTAAAGCGAAACCGATGATAACCGAAGTCGACGAAAACCAAGGTATCACTGTATCACCTATAGACATGCTTGCCTGCATGTGCTTAGGATCACAAAACACCCTCAGGGCGCATGCCCAGTGTAGGTATTGCTCCCTTGGTAAAGACTAAAACTGTGTATATTGGGCACACTAAATACCAAGGCCCATTTACTTGGAACTGTATGGCATATTTAAAAAAAAAACTCAATACTCAGCTGGTACAATATAATAAAAAGCTATCACTTTCAACCTAGTGAAAGGTTCCTTTTAACTATAACCTACATCACTATGCTCCATGTGATGTTGTCATTTCATGCATCACATTACAAGTCACAACCAAAATAGTGATAACACTATTAATTACCATTAATTGGGAAGCCCCATGGCCAAGACAGCACAGATACCCCTCAATGCTTCCACTGTGGAACTACGTTTGATAGCATATCTTGATTATTGCTTGAAAGGCAGCATGGTGGCTCAAGTGGTTAGCACTGCAGCCTTTGCAGCACTGGAATCCTGAGGTCCTGGGTTCAATTTCCACCAAGGGCACTAAGGACAACACCTGCAAGGAGTTTGTATGTTCTCCTTGTATTTGCATGAGTTTCCTCCCACATTGTTTAGACATACTGATAGGATGCTTAGATTGTGAGCTCCAAGTGAAGACAGCATTACTCATGTACAGTCATGGACAAAAGTTTTGAGAATGATACAAATATAAATTTTTACAAAGTCTACTGCTTCAGTTTTTCTAATGGCAATTTGCATATACTCCAGAATGTCATAAAGAGTGATCAGCTTAACAGCAATTACTTGCTAAGTCAATATTTGCCTAGAAAATTAACTTTAACCCCCAAAACACATTTCAACATCATTGCAGTCCTGCCTTAAAAGGAGCAGCTAACATCGTTTTAGTGATTGTTCCATTAACAACAGGTGTATGTGTTGATGAGGACAGGGCTGGCGAACAATCATTCATGATTAAGTAAGAATGACACCACTGGACACTTTAAAAGGAGGCTGGTGCTTGGTATCATTGTTTCTCTTCAGTTAACCATGGTTATCTCTAAAGAAACACGTGCAGCCATCATTGCACTGCACAAAAATTGCCTAACAGGGATGAGTATCGCAGCTAGAAAGATTGCACCTCAGTCAACAATCTATCGCATCATCAAGAACTTCAAGGAGAGAGCTTCCATTGTTGTCAAAAAGGCTCCAGGGCGCCCAAGAAAGACCAGCAAGCGCCAGGACCGTATCTTAAAACTGTTTCAGCTGCGGGATCGCACTACCAGCAGTGCCGAGCTTGCTCAGGAATGGCAGCAGGCTGGTGTGAGTGCTTCTGCACGAACTGTGAGGCAGAGACTCTTTGAGCAAGGCCTGGTTTCAAGGAGGGCAGCAAAGAAGCCACTTCTCTCCAGAAAAAACATCAGGGACCGACTGATATTCTGCAAAAGGTACAGGGAGTGGACTGCTGAGGACTGGGGTAAAGTCATTTTCTCTGATGAATCCCCTTTTCGATTGTTTGGGACATCTGGAAAACAGCTTATTCGGAGAAGAAGAGGTGAGCGCTACCACCAGTCTTGTCTCATGATAACTGTAAAGCATGCTGAAACCATTCATGTGTGGGGTTGCTTCTCAGCCAAGGGAATCGGCTCACTCACAGTCTTGCCTAAAAACACAGCCATGAATAAAGAATGGTACCAGAATGTCCTCCAAGAGCAACGTCTCCCAACCGTCCAAAAGCAGTTTGGCGCCCAACAATGCCTTTTTCAGCATGATGGAGCACCTTGCCATAAAGCAAAGGTGATAACTAAATGGCTCAGGGATCAAAACCTAGAGATTTTGGGTCCATGGCCTGGAAACTCCCCAGATCTTAATCCCATTGAGAACTTGTGGTTAATCATCAAGAGACGGGTGGACAAACAAAAACCAACAAATTCTGGCAAAATGCAAGCATTGATTATGCAAGAATGGACTGCTATCAGTCAGGATTTGGTCCAGAAGTTGATTGAGAGCATGCCAGGGAGAATTGCCGAGGTCCTGAAGAAGAAGGGTCAACACTGCAAATATTGACTTGCTGCATTAACTCATTCTAACTGTCAATATAACCTTTTGGTACTCATAATATGATTGCAATTATATTTCTGTATGTGATATAAACATCAGACAAATACAAATAAAAACCAGAGTCCAGCAGATCATGTGAAAATAAAATTTTGCTGTCATTCTCAAAACTTTTGGCCATGACTGTATGTAAAGTGCTATGGAATTAATAGCACTATATAAATGAATAAATATTATATTATTATTTCAGTCACAGCATTCTGAGAAATGATAATGATTTAGTGCTAAACTATTATTAATTCTACATGATATTATGCAGACTGAATCTAATTCCAAGAAAACAAGAGAACTATAGTCTAAAAATACAATACAACTGTTTATTTTTATTTCCACTAAAGTGTAAATGTCATTTAATTGAGAAAAAAAAAACAATACTGCACTGGTTGTTAATGATGGGTCACATAGCTAATATAATGCTTTTTTTCTGCCATATGACTTATTTTCTCACATTTTTCTGATGTATTTTGAAAAACAGCATTTTCTGTCTGTGTGGGTGTGGCCAGCAGCTCATAGAGATTAGTGCAATGTGATGTGATAGCAGAGAAAGGCTTAAGTGCCACGTCACACAAACAGATAATTGTGCAGATATTGTTTGCAGATCTCTGGTTGCAGTGAAATCATGGACATATTGTTCCATTTTGTGGCTGTGTACAAATGAACAATATGTCCATGATTTCACTGCAACCAGAGATCTGCAAACAAGATCTGAACATATCTCTGTGTGTGTGACGTGGCCCTTACAGAGATCCTGAGCTGTGTGGAGCCAGCAGACAAGGAGTTAACAGAGATTGTGACACATCTTTCTGGTAGAAACTAGTTTGGCATGATCCTGAAATCTGATGTTGCTTAGTAACTGTGCTGTATGCTGAGCCTAATCTGATACAATGTTACGTGTCCGTATTCACTGACGACGGATCTGAGTGATAATAAACGTGTATGCTTCACACACAGTGCAGTTGGGACACTTTGTAGAAGGTTTATGAATGGTTTGCAACCAAAATTTTCTAATGAAGTATATTAGAAAGTTTATTAAAATCACATGCTCTACATTATTATTAAATATAAATTTAAACGGCAGTTATGCTTTAAATATACTTTATCAGATTAGATATTCTATTTTTCTTTTTCATATTTCAAACAGGAGCTTTCTAGAAGACAGAAAAGAAATATTACTTAGGGTAAATTCCCTTGCTACAATGCTAGACAGTGCCCCACATAATTCAGAAACAGTGCCACAGTGCTAATCTGTCTACTAGACAGTGCCCCATCATATTGTTAGGCTGGCTTAACACTACGGTTTTGTTCCTGATCATTGGATCCTGTTTTTTTGCAGGATCCAACGAACAGGAACGGACAGCACCGGATCGGCAACTCCAGATGCCATTTCTGTGTCCGGTCCAGTATCTGGACACAGAAAGAGCAGAGGGGAGCCGAGCCCACTGTCAGCACTGTGTTGCTGCTGTGTAATATCACTATAGCAGTGTATCTATATACACTACTAAAGTAATATTAAATAAAGGGATGATTAAAAATAAAAAATAATAAATCCTCACCTTCCAGCGACCACTAGTGTCCCACGCTGACTGCAAATTTTCCTGGCCGTTCAAGGACCTTGCATGATGTCACCGGGAGTGATGGGGCAACCCGATCACATGACCGCATCAGCAAATCTGATGCGGTCATGTGATCAGGTTGCCCTCCCCCCCGGTGACATCATGCAAGGTCCTTAAGTTTTGTATTCAGCGTGAGACACTGTCGCCGGACAGGTGAGAATTTATTTTTTATTTTTAATCATCCCTTTATTTAATATCACTTTAGCAGTGTATATAGATACACTGCTATAGTGATATTACACAGATTTACCATGGGTACAGAGCAGTACACCTGTTCTGCGCATTCTCTGTATCTTGGCACCGGATCTGGGAAACGATTCTGTTGTTTCCCGGATCCGGTACCATAGGCTCCCATGATAAGTTTGCCGGACAGGACAGGATTCGTTTCTGCCCTGTTATGTCACCGGAGCCCAAAAACGATGCAGGCATTGTTTTTGGGACCGGAAAAAAACCAGGACAGAAACTAATCCTGCACCAGATTCACAAAACCGGATGGCCAAATATTGCCAATCCGGCCCCATAGGGATGTATGGGGGGTAAAAACGATCCTGTTTTGTTCGTTTCAAAAACGAACAGAACAGGATGGTAAAAACGTAGTTTGAAGTCAGCCTTAGATAAAGAACTCTCCCATGATACAGATAAAGTACCACAGTGCTAATCTATGCTCTATTACAATACAAATTCAAAAAGGGGGAACCCTCAATGTAAATACATGGCCCTCCAATGCAACACAATTCCAAAACTCACACCCAGGAGTCAGGCCAATATAATCAAGAATAATGATTTTTATTTTTCAAATATCAAACACTGATAAAATGGAAATATACAAAAAGCAACCACAGAACAGGAATTACCCCACTTGGTACAGGTGAAATCATATATATTACACAGAGTGCATGTCCTTATTCTATACATAGTGCACAGAGCTAAAAACATCCAAGTCACAAGCCCCACAATGAACATCCTCAGACGAAGCTAACGCGAAACGCGCGTTGGGGGGCACACAGGCAGGTAATACATCTTTACCCCCTTGGTCTGATTGTGACACTTGTCTTTTATGCTGATTTGGCAGAACTTCATTGTGGGGCTTGTGACTTGGATGTTTTTAGCTCTGTGCACTATGTATATGCACTCTGTGTAATATATATGATTTCACCAGTACCAAGTGGGGTAATTCCTGTTCTGTGGTTGCTTTTTATATATTTCCATTTTATCAGTGTTTGATATTTGAAAAATAAAAATCATTATTCTTGATTATATTGGCCTGACTCCTGGGTGTGAGTTTTGGAATTCTATTACAATACAATAGAGTGCCCACTACAACGCCAAGCACAGTGTCCCATCATATTGCTAAAAAGGAAGCTCTCACATGGTACTAATATAGTAGCACAATGTCCCACCACAACGACAATACCCAGCCACAAGGACGCAGAGGCACTATAGCAACAAGCACACAGAATAACAACAATAAACATCTGACTAAGGCTGCCTTCACACTTGCAGATGGATCTGCAGCGTTTTGCAGATGCATCTGCAAGTGTGAGCATGCTGACCGCGGCCCCTATGTTTATAATAGGGCGCACGCGGTGTGAAAGCTCTCATTCACTCCTGTATGTGTACTGTCAGCAGGCGTATGCCTGCTTACAGATCACACTCTCCCGCCCGCAGCATGGACGCTACATCTCGCGTCCACAGTGCGGACGGGAGTGTGTGATCTGTCAGCAGGCATACGCCTGCTGACAGTACACATATAGGAGTGAATGAGAGCTTTCACACCGCGTGCGCCCTATTATAAACATAGGGGCCGCGGTCAGCATGCTCACACTTGCAGATGCATCTGCAAAACGCTGCAGATCCATCTGCAAGTGTGAAGCCAGCCTAAACCACTCTTCTGAAACCATTGTGCGTTTATGTGAGTCATCCGAGATATAAAATCAAAGCTGAACTATCCCTCTGTGGGAGAAATTGTTACATGTTGTTATGAGACAATAGAGTAGTATATGCACTATGAAGATGTCAAATATAAAGAAATTCCTTCAGCGGCAGATGTGTTTGCAAAGCAGAAGGTTCTTTGTAAGGAAAGAAAAGTTTATGATGCCTATAAATCACCCGTACAATGTAACTATTACAGTTTTCATCACAAAATGACAACATAATAAAGAGATTCAGTGATTCTAAGCACTATCAATATTAATCCTTTAAAGCATTTCTTCCTCCTAATACACTTTTTACTAATTTAAAAAAATATTCCCAAATCTTAAAGGGAACCTGTTACAAGCAGTACTGGGTGTATATCTCTAATCCCTGCCTAACAGTCCCAGCATATAGTAGCATACATAAGCCAATTTTAAGAAAAATTATTTTTAAAGATTGTTTATGATATGCTAATTAGAACTTTGACTAGTCAAGAGGGTGGGAGTTACCCCAACTAGTCAGCCTATGTAGCATGTTATTCTGCCTCTGTGGCCGTGATATCATGCTTTGAATAGTACCATCATCCTAATCGCGCAGCTGTATGCACCACCGGCTTCAGAGAGGCTCACTGCGCGTGGTCGGGGGTCATCTGTACTTTTGGTCATGCAGACTACCGTACTCTAAAGCCATATGTTTGTACCTCAGCTTCTGAGAGGCTCACCACTCATGATCAAAAGTCACTGCATTTCCGGCCATATGCACTATGCCTTTCTGAAGCTGGAATACAAACACAAGGTTTTAGAGTAGTGTACATGGCCGAAAGTATAGACAACCCCCAACCATGCACGATGACCCTCTCTGAAGTCAGGGTTGCATACACCCAGAGACAGAGACGCTCAAGGGTGAGGGATATACAGCCATGTGATTGGGATTGCGATGCTATGCAAAGCATGTAATCACAGAAACAGTTGAGGAATAACATGCTATGTGGGCCGAGTATACTTGGGAACTGATGCCTCCTCGACTAGTCAAAGCTCTAATTAGCATATCATAAACGATCTTTAGAAATACTTTCTCTAGAGATCTGTTTATTTATGCTGCAACATGCTGGGACTATCAGGCAGGGATTTGAGACATACACCTAGAACTGCTTGTGGTTCTGGGTACATAGGGGATCTGAAGGGTCCCTTTAATGTGATCTTCGTTTTCTGTACATAATGCCTCTTCCCTGGGTTCTCTTTTTATTGCACTAAGAAAGGGGATACTCAGCAGCCGGAAAGATTGGTTGATGTCACAGTGGCAGCGCCCCGCGCCATGGCCCTGGTAAACACTTGTAAAAGAGGAGGATATTTACAGGGGAGAATAGTTTGTGACTTCAGCTGAGGTGTCCAGCCAGGGATGGCTGGCACTGCGTATGGATGCTCACAGTGATTAGGTGTTGTAGCCGCTAGGTGTTATACGGTCCTCAGCCAGAGCAGGTAATTGAGTTTAGTAGGTGATAAATGTAGAAGAAGATGGTGAGGGACTGTGCTGCAAGAGGTGCAGAGAGGTTACAGGGAGGAGGCAAGAAGACACTTTTTTATTCTATAACTTTTTACTCTGAAATTCAGTTCATCACCATATTCAGTGTAGTAGTTCACTGGGACATCGATCTGGTCAGTCTGAAAAGAACTAGGGACCGCTATGCAGGATGGGTATATGGCCTACCAGCTGACGTGTCCTTGGGATGAGGTTGTAGATGCAAATAGCTTTCCTGTGTTCCTCTTTGCTCCCTCGTGGCTAACCACCAGGCCTGCAGGCAACACAGACTCTTTATGAGCAGCCAAACCCACACCGGCTCTCTGGTCCTTTGGTAGTTGCTGTGCCCCTGGATGGTCCCACAGTGTGGCTACTGTGCTTACAGCCCAGTAGCCTACAGCCAAGCAGCCTACAGTTCACTGCAAGTCATGCAGACCTGAGAGCTTGGGGTTCTAGAACCCCTTGTTGCAGTTTTGAGCCTGGAAGCCAACGGTGACTTCTGCTCTCTTTCTTTGTCTCAGACTAAGTAACTTCTGTTTCCACCCCTCCCTACTACCCACTACTGCTTATCCTTCCCTCCAACTAGTGTTTGTCACAGCCTAAAACAGGCCTTCTTGTGCTCAGCCCACTGATCAGAGTTTGGGGAGTGTGTGTATGTGTTGGGAGTCTAACATAGGATACCTGAATTTTCCTCAGACAATGACCTTAAATACCACTGTGGTGACCAGACCGCAGGGGCACCCCATTTTCACCCTCCGTTGACACTGGATCCATCCCAAACTAGTTCCAGTTTTGTTGGTTAATCATGAACAGATGCTCTAAATGACTCTGAGTCACAAAACATCTGCCAATGTGGCACCCCAAGGGTTAATGTGACACAGAAACATCAACACAGGTTTACTCCCCACACAACACTACACTAGGAAGTGGGAGGAGCTTAGGTAGCACCTGCAAGAGTGGGAGGAACTAATGTTGTTTACCTCAGAGCAGGAGTGACAGTTAATCAGTTTAGTCTGGGTTGGAGCTGGAGAGGGAGTCGAGTTGGAGTGGAGGTCCTGAGAGGTCTGAGGGAAGGAGTCAGAGAAACAGAGGAACACACCCGGGACAAGGAGTTACCCTGAACCCACCCCGGAGAGGTGCTTAGGACGGATACTGGGTCCGATGCTGTGCCTGGGACAGACAGGACAGTTAATACCAGGATAGTGAAGGTCCACCATCTTTACTGTACCATAGCAAAGCAACACGGAGGGGTCAGTGACACAGAGGACTCAAGTTGCCTAGCAGATTGGTACCCGTGAGCGGAGACAGGGCCAGCAGTTCAGCTAAAAGCGGCAGCAGGGCCACACACAAAGCGCAGAAGTAGGAAGCCAAGGACCCGGTCAGGGTGGGAGCAACCCGGCCCCGGTACAGACTCCATGGACAATACTCTGCTTTACCATCTGCACAGTAAAGACTTGGAAAACGACAACAAACATGAGTGTGTGTGATCCTTGTGCTGAAACCCTACTTTCCCTCATAAACTGCCATTGCCTCCACTCTCATCATCTCTACTACTACCCCTACTTTCCTGTAACATCTATAACAACCATCACAGACTTTAATTACCACTGCCCCGGGGAACCAGGCTCTACCTGCGGGGAGCCGTTCCATCTACAGCTGCCAAACATCATCCCCGGAGATTCTGCAGCAGCGGTGGTCACCCTGACCACAACCCGTGGGTGGCGTCACGACAAACCTAATCCCTTGTAAATACACCCCATTTACTTGTGTGAACCCGGGACACGGTCCGGACCAGGACCGCCGTGACATCCCCCAGCAGAACCCCGGTCCGGTACCGAGTACCCCGTCCCAGTGGGCTCCACAACCTGGCGTCACGAACAGGACCTAATCCCCTGTAAATACACCCCATTTACTTGAGTGGACCCGGGACACGGTCCGGACCAGGACCGCCGTGTCATCCCCCAGCAGAACACTGGTCCAGTACCGAGTACCCCGTCCCAGTGGGCTCCACACCAGCACATGGTAACAAAGGCCAGCTCTAATACACTGAAGCTCCCAACATGCCAGCTGCATTTGTATCTGTAATGCCCCTGTGGTCTGGTGAACACAAATGGTAGAAACTGGAAGCTGGTGAGTTTTATGCCCACTAGCCACTCAAGTGGAGCACTCCGGGGCGTCCATAGTACAGAGGATCAGGGAACTGCTCTGACCAGAGCACAGATACCCACAGGATCAACACTACCAGCTTGACAGGAGGTAGCGCATAGCAACCAAGAGGGAGTATTGAACACCTAAAAATGCACCAAGAAACCTAACCACAAAGAAAAGTCAGTGGGAAGGCCATAATACTCACCCAGCATCTGTGGCACCCTGCTCACGCAGGCACAGACTTCTCTAATGCACAGCTGGGTTTCCACAGCAGGTACCTACTACATACAACACCTTCCATATGGGCACAGTAGGGGGAGCACCACCTGCTGACCTTAGGCAAGATCCCCTATAAATACTGCTGCTGGGGGAGGAGTTAGTCAGAGTGTGCAGACGCTAGGAGAGCTGCGAAGATGTCCTGATGGTTGGTGCCGCGGTTAGGCCCGAGCCAGAGACCCAGAGTGGTCCTTCTACGTCCCGCAAGCCTAAGTGGGGACAGAGGGCAAGGAGCAGTTAGCAAAGAGGGAGTGAGGAACTTGAGAAGGTTCGCCCAAAGAAGTACCGGATATTGAGGATCCGCACCTGTGGGATACTCTAGGACCACAGAAAACCCTGTTACACCGTGGAGGCTGCAGTCACCCAGTTATCCCCTGTAGGTCAAGAGATAGAGCCAGACACAGCAGTACAGCACCGCAGTGATCAGCGAGGGTAACCCAGAGACCGCACAGAAGGAAAGATAGACACTACAGTCAGGAAGAGAGAGGAGGCAAGTCTGGCTGCAAGAAGGCTGTGCTTCAATCATCACTACAGAGCAGAGGAGGCCTTATACCCACTTGCTGTGGGGACCCACTGTGCAACCTGTCCACCCGTCAGTGCCCTGGACGTCTTTACCTGCCAAACATCAGTAAAAGGTAAAAGAGACTTTGCAGTGTGCGTGTGTCATTCCTCTGCATTACCGGCCCCTCTCAGACTGTTCCAGCACTCCCTATACTATCCCAGCTCCACCACATGCTGCCCCTTCTCACTACGCTGCCCCGGAGGTCCCAGTCCTACCTGTGGAGGACTTTACCACACTAGCCGCCATACCATCTACCTTCGGTGGACTGTGGCGGTGCTGGTGGCATCTCACCAGATACTACAGGTGGCGTCATGACAAACAACTGTAAATAGTCCCCTGTAAATATAACCCCCCTTTTGAAAGATAGGCCCAGGACACGGGGACAGGCGCGGCCGCCATTCCCTGTGACACCGCTGAACTCTTTTGCAGCCTGACACCCGAGTACCCAAAGCCTGGGCTCAACATAACTTTTTCTGGTATCACGAAAAGGATCATGTACCCGGTGTTACCGGGTACTGTGTGACATGATATTGACTGAATTGAGTTAGTTTAAACAAACTACGCCGCCATTAAAGCGCCAAAGAGCAGGAAGGAAGGGGGCGTGCCAGCCTGTAGAGCGCGAAACTGAAACCCGCCCCTCGCTCAGCCGAGCATTCCCGAGTGCCACGGCCTAGTCCGGAAACTCCCGAACTGTTTAACTCTTCAAGGACTGGCTGTAATTCACTAGGGAGGCCTCCAACATGTCAGCCTCCTCCAGCGACGACGACTGTGCGTACGCTGATCCCCGGAATTACACCGAAAGACCTATGGCTGCCTCCGGTAGCACCACCAGCACCACCTGCGCCCCGGGTGCACTCACCCCGATAATGCCGATGTCACTCCCATACATCCCGGGGGCCAAGTAGTTACCCGAGTATGATGGACGCCCTGATACATTGGATGAGTTTAAACAAAAAATCAATAGCTTCCTTGAAATGTATGCAATGAACGGCCAACAACGCACTGCTGTGGTACTCGGATAGTTGCCAGGTGCAGCAGAGAAAGAAAGTGCATCTTGGTCTGCTGCTGAACGCAAATCTGCCTCTGCTATAATCAATAAACTGAGAGCTACCTTCGAGGAGTGCAATGAGGCTGATATACGCATGCGCTTTCATCACTGCTACCAGAGGCCGGGAGATGATATAAGAGTTTATGCCTGGGGTCTGGAAGAAGCATTGCATGCCCTTATAAATGTCAGCCCCACCAGTGTGCCCAATGAAAACAAGCTCCTCATTGAACAATTCACTCGGGTACTGCTATCCCCTGAGGACAGTAAGACTGTACGTTGGTGGTCATTGAGCAATCCCGAAGCTGACTTCAACACCCTGAAAGAGATGACCATCAAAGGTTAAAGCCGGTAGAGACCAATGAAGCTGCTATTAAACGGTGGTGCAGTGGTGAGGTGCAGGCTACTCCAAAACCATTACCTATGTCTACAGCCACGCACAATGTACAATCTGCTCAGCTGGACAAATACGACTCTCTGCGAGCTGAGATGCATGCTGAGATGCACCAGATGAATAAAAACATCGCTAAACTAATGGACGCTCTGCAGTTACAGCAAAGCCAACAGCCAGCAGCAAGACCCCAGGCCAAGCCTCAGCCGCTGATTCAACTTGCAGACAGTCTGGAGGATGTACCCTGGATGCGAGGGAAGCAAGCCTCAGCTTACAGAGGGAGAACCACCGACCGCTACGGCTCCACTGGGGGGCCAATCTGCCGCCAATGTAACCGCACTGGTCACTTCGCCAGGAGCTGTCCTTTAAACGGGCAGTCCCTGGGGGCCGGGGCCAAACCTCAGGATTAGATCAACAGGGCCCAGCCAACTGGTACAAGACCTTCGTCGGACACAGGCCATTTCAGCTTTGCTGGACACCGGGTCACAGGTGACCACCATCCCCTATATCCTTTATAAGAAGTATTGGGCTGATGCAGAACTGAGACAGCATGAAATAGACCTTACCCTTAATGCATCCAATGGTGAAGCACTCACTGTGATGGGGGTTAAAGAAGTGCCCATAAAGGTGGGCAGGGTGGAATTGCAAAACCAAGGGGTCCTTGTGGTAGCAGAAACCAGTAATGCCAATGATCCCTATATCATATTAGGTACTAATGTTGTTAGCAATTGCATGGAGGAAGTCTTGTCTTTGCTGCAACAGATCGCAGACACTGCCAGACCTGGCCAAAGGAAGGTCCTCCAGCGTGAGATCAGAGCCATTTTGCACCATTAACAGGTATCAATTACAGGTGGCGAAATTGGTACTGCACGGGTGACAGGCCCGTTGCCTATTGTGATTCCCCCAGTGAGTGAAATCATGATTTGGTGTCGAGCAGCTATAGGTCTGAGAGGACAGGACTATCAAGCATTAGTGGAGTCTGTCAGCACAGAGCACAGACCTACACTGTTGACAGCCAGGGGGGTGGTGGATGTACACAATGGGAGAGTATTTGTTGGCATCCTAAATTGTGACAGTGAGGAGGTTAAATTACCCAAGTATACCACCGTTGCTAAATTGTACACAGTGAGCAACAACGAGATCCAAACAGTGCAACCCGAACAACACAAAAAAGGGGCAAAACCTGATCAAACGATAGGGCCACTGGAGGACTGGTGCCAGCAGCTCCATGTCAGAACTGACACCACATCTGTGTATGAAAAGCAAGGTGTTTACCGGGTAGTTCAAGAATTCGAACAAGTCTTTAGTAAGAATCCACTTGATTTTGGTAAGATAAAAGGGGTACAACATCACATCCCCACAGGTACACATCCACCAATCAAAGAGCGGTACAGGCCTTTTCCACCTGTACATTATCAAAAAGCCAAAGAAATGCTACAGGACATTAAGGACGCAGGGGTTATACGAGATAGCTGTAGTCCCTGCAGGGCCGCCGTTAAGGCCTTACTAGCCTTACTAGCCTTAATGATTAAGGGGCCCGGCAGTTTTTAGAGGGGGTGTGGCCATTTAAATAGGGGCAGGTGGGCCTGAGTGTGCTGGCGGAGGGCATGGCCATTTGGAGCGGGCCCCACCCCTCTTGTTTTGTTGCACGGGCCCCGCCCCTTGAGCTCTCTCCTCAGATGCAGGGGGGTGTCGGAGCAGCGGCAGTGTCCCAGGATTTATTGAATTGCTGGGACGCTGACGCTGCATTGATCCCCCTGCGTGCACTGCTGGCACTTCCGGGATCAGTGAGTGAGCTCAGCTTGGATAAAGCAGCTGAGCTCCTCCTGACCCGGAAGCGCTGATGCTGCGGAGGTGCCAGCTGCCTGAGGACTCTCTGGGAGCAGGAGCAGGACAAGGTAAGCGCCAATGAGCCGAAGAGAGCCAGAGTGGGGGGAACAGGGGCCACAAGAGGGAAGAAGCAGGGTGAATGGGAGGCCACAACAATAGGGGAGAAACAGGGGAATGGGGGGCCACAACAAGAGGGGAGAAACAGGGGAATGGGGGGGCACAAGAGGGGAGAAGCAGGCAGAATAGGGGGGCACAAGAGGGGACAAGCAGGGTAAATGGGGGGCCACAAGGGGAGAAGCAGAGTGAATGGGGCCCACAAGAGGGGTGAAACTGGGAGATTGGGGGGCACAAGAGGGGAGAAGTAGGCAAAATGGGGGTCACAAGAGGAAAGAAGCAGGCTGAATGGGGGGCACAAGGGGAAAAGCAAGGTGAACTGGGGGCCACAAGAGGGAAGAAGCAGGCAGAATGGGGGGCACAAGAGTGGAGAAGCAGGGTGAATAGGGGGCACAAGGGGAGAAGCAGGGTGAATGGGGGGGGGCCACAAGAGGGGAGAAACAGGGAGAATGGGAGGGGGGGGAGAAGCAGGAAAATGGGGGGCCACAAGATGGGAGAAGCAGGGTAAATGGGGGGGCACAAGAGGGGAGAAGCAGGATAAATGATAAATAGGGGGGCACAAGTCTGAGTCCCTGTCTGTAAGTCCTCCATGCATATCTAGCCCGTATGTCCCTGTCTGAGTGTGCATGTGTGTGTCCCTGGCTGAGTGTGCATGTGTGTGTCCCTGGCTGAGTGTGCATGTGTGTCTACCTGGCTGGGTATGCATGTGTGTGCGCCTGGCTGCGTGTGCATGTGTGTGTGTGCCTGACTGGGTGTGCATGTGTGTGTGTGCCTGGCTGAGTGTGCATGTGTGTGTGCCTGGCTGAGTGTGCATGTGTGTGCGTGCCTGGCTAGGTGTGTGTGTGCCTGGCTGGGTGTGCATGTGTGTGCCTGGCTGAGTGTGCGTGTGTGTAACTGGATAGGTGTGCATGTGTGTGAGTGCCTGGCTGAGTATGCATGTGTGTGCGCGCCTGGCCGAGTGTGCATGTATGTGTGCCTGGCTGAGTATGCATGTGTGTGCGTGCCTGGCTAGGTGTGTGTGTGCCTGGCTGGGTGTGCATGTGTGTGCCTGGCTGAGTGTGCGTGTGTGTAACTGGATAGGTGTGCATGTGTGTGTGTGCCTGGCGGCTGAGTGTGCATGTGTGTGTGCCTGGCTGAGTGTGCATGTGTGTGTGCCTGGCTGAGTGTGCATGTGTGTGCCTGGCTGATTGTGCATGTGTGTGCGTGCCTGGCTAGGTGTGTGTGTGCCTGGCTGAATGTGCATGTCTGTGTGCGCCTGGCCGAGTGTGCATGTGTGTGTGGCTAGCTGGGTGTGCATGTGTGTGTGTGCCTGGCCGAGTGTGCATGTGTGTGTGGCTAGCTGGGTGTGCATGTGTGTGTGTGCCTGGCTAAGGCATTATTCTCACACAATTTGCGTTTTTTTTTAGCACTTCTAAAACCACATGCGTTTTTTTTAGGATTGCTAAAAAATGTCTCTTGAGTGTCTGAAAGGAAATACAGCCTTTTTGGACTTTGTCATTTTTTCCTCAAAAACGCAGGCAAAAACGCAAGCGTTAACGCAGGGTGCATAAATGTGCCATTTAAAAACGCATGCGTTTCCCATAGGGCCCCATGTTATAGAAACATGGGGCCCTATGGGAAACGCATACGTTAACGCAGGTGCCTATATGTGCCCTGCGTTAACGCATGCGTTTCCCATAGGGGCCCATGTTATAAAAACGCATGCGTTTTTGGAAAATAACCCTGCGTCTTTTTCCAGCACTTAAAAAACGCTGCATGCAGCGTTTTTTGGCCTACACTCAATTGCACCCTGCGTTAACGCACCTGCGTTTTTGGAAAACTGCAGAAAAACGCAGAGAATGCCAAAAACGCAGGTGAGTGTGAACATAGCCTAAGTGTGCATGTGTGTTTCCCTGGCTGAGTGTGCATGTGTGTGTCCCTGGCTGAGTGTGCATGTGTGTGCGTGCCTGGCCGAGTGTGCATGTGTGTACGTGCCTGTTCGAGTGTGCATGTGTGTGAATGCCTGGCTGAGTGTGCATGTGTGTGTGTGCCTGGCCGAGTGTGCATTTGTGTGCATGCCTGGCCGAGTGTGCATGTGTGCGTGTGCCTAGCTAGGTGTGCATGTGTGTGCATGCCTGGCTGGGTGTGCGTGTGTGTGCGTGCCTGGCTGAGTGTGCATGTGTGTGCGTGCCTGGCTGAGTGTGCATGTGTGTGCGTGCCTGGCCGAGTGTGCATGTGTGTGCGTGCCTGGCCGAGTGTGCATGTGTGTACGTGCCTGTTCGAGTATGCATGTGTGTGAATGCCTGACTGAGTGTGCATGTGTGTGTGTGCCTGGCGAGTGTGCATTTGTGTGCATGCCTGGCCGAGTGTGCATGTGTGCGTGTGCCTAGCTAGGTGTGCATGTGTGTGCGTGCCTGGCTGAGTGTGCGTGTGCGTGCCTGGCTGAGTGTGCGTGTGCGTGCCTGGCTGAGTGTGCATGTTTGTGCATGCCTGGCCGAGTGTGCATGTGTGTGCATGCCTGGCTGGGTGTGCGTGTGTGTGCGTGCCTGGCTGAGTGTGCATGTGTGTGCGTGCCTGGCTGAGTGTGCATGTGTGTGCGTGCCTGGCAGAGTGTGCATGTGTGTGCGTGCCTGGCCGAGTGTGCATGTGTGTGCGTGCATAGCCGAGTGTGCATGTGTGTGCGTTCCTGGCCGAGTGTGCATGTGTGTGCGGGCCTGGCTGGGTGTCATTGTGTGTGCGTGCCTGGCTGAGTGTGCATTTGTGTGCATGCCTGGCCGAGTGTGAATGTGTGTGTGTGCCTAGCTGGGTGTGCATGTGTGTGCGTGCCTGGCTGAGTGTGCGTGTGCGTGCCTGGCTGAGTGTGCGTGTGCATGCCTGGCTGAGTGTGCATTGTGTGTGCGTGCCTGGCCGAGTGTGCATGTGTGTGCGTGCCTAGCTGGGTGTGCATGTGTGTGCGTGCCTGGCCAAGTGTGCATGTGTGTGTGTGCCTAGCTGGGTGTGCATGTGTGTGCGTGCCTGGCTGAGTGTGCGTGTGCGTTCCTGGCTGAGTGTGCGTGCCTGGCTGAGTGTGCATGTGCGTGCGTGCCTGGCTGAGTGTGCATGTGTGTGCGTGCCTGGCTGAGTGTGCATGTGTGTGCGTGCCTGGCTGAGTGTACATGTGTGTGCGTGCCTGGCTGAGTGTGCATGTGTGTGCATGCCTGGCTGGGTGTGTCTGTGTTTGCGTGCCTGGGTGGGTGTGCGCGTGTGTGCCTGGCAGCATGTGCGTGTGTGCCTGGCTGAGTGTGTGTGTACTTGGCTAAGTGTGCATGTGTGTGCATGCCTGGCTGAGTGTGCAAGTGTGTGCATGCCTGGCTGAGTGTGCAAGTGTGTGCATGCCTGGCTAGGTGTGCATGTGTGTGTGTGCCTAGCTGGGTGTGTATGTGTGTGAGTGCCTGGCTGAGTGTGCATGTGTGTGCGTGCCTGGCTGAGTGTGCATGTGTGTGCCTGGCTGGCTGTGCATGTGTGTGTAACTGGCTAGGTGTCCATGTGTGGGTGTGCCTGGCTGGGTGTTCGTGTGTGTACCTGGCTAGGTGTGCATGTGTGTGTGTACACTGCTTGGAGGGAGGACTTAGTTGTAGTGAGGAGTAGGGAGGGGTGGCAACAGGAGTCACTTAGTTAGACAGAGTCAGACGTGTGAGAGAAAGTGAGTCTGCTGACAGCCTTCAGGCTGTGCACAGTCTCCAATGTGTATACATCCCGCAGCAGTCACTAATGTGCATACAGACAGACATTCACGTGTCTGTGTATCTTTGGTCTCGGAGCAGCAGCACGGACACTGAGGCACTTTGTCCAAAAATCTGCATTACGACCACGGTCACCGTTGAGAGTGCGGTCCCTGCAGCAACTGCTTGTACGCTTTTTTACCAGTTGTGGGATTCACAACTGACAAAGGTGAGCAATTCCACATCGCTGAGTGAAATTTGTTATCTGAGATAAGACCCTATGTGCGCATTATTTTTTTCACAGACTAATGTGCATACGACCCTCAGCAGCATTTAATGTGCATACATCTCCCAGCAGTCTCCATTGTGCATTTGTCCCGCAGCCGTCTCTATTGTGTATTCTCTTTTACCCCGCAGCCATCTCCATTGTCTATATGGCCTGCAGCCACATCTATTGTGTATATAGCTTGCAGCCGTCTCTATTGTGTATTCTCTATTGTGTATACAGCTATTGTATATTCAGCCCACAGGAGTCTCAAGTGTGTATGTGTGTAATATATAATAGAGAGAGTGTAAAAAAAGAAAAACAGCACAAAAACATAGAAAAAAGTGGACTTTATTGCCCAATGGCGTAGCCATGCATTGGGTAATAAAGTCCACTTTTTCCTATTTTTTTAGCTGTTTTTCCTTTTTTTTACTCTATTGTAAGCAACCATCTGGATTGCTGGTTGGGAAAGCTTTGAGGTAATTTTTGGTGCTGTTCCAATTTTTCACTGTAAGTATAATGTATGTTTCGGTGGAGGCGGAGCATGGGTGGAGGCGGAGCATAGGTGGAGGCAGAGTCTCAGGGGGGCCCTAAAATTTTGGCAGTAAGGGGCCCCAAAATTCCTAGTGGCAGCCCTGAGTCCCTGGGCAGCTCCATTATTCCTAGTCAGGAAAAAGGATGGCAGTATGAGAATGTGTGTAGACTATAAGCAAATAAACCACATAACACACAAAGATACTTACCCGTTACCTTGTTTACAGGAATCTTTAGCTACGTTGAAGTCTGCCAACTACTTCTCTACCTTAGATCTCACTAGTGGGTATTGGCAGGTGTCCGTAGCCAAGGAAGACAGAGAAGACGGCATTCAAAACACCCATGGGCCTATGTGAATTCAAAAGCATGCCCTTCGGACTATGTAATGCACCCGGAATCTTCCAGCGATTGATGGAGAGTTGCCTGGAACATAAGAACTTTGAAACGGTACTGTTTTACCTGGATGACGTGAATGTGTACTCCAAGACCTACGAGGAACATGTCACTCATCTAGGAGAGGTGTTTGAAGCTCTGGCCAAATACGGGATGAAGCTAAAACCATCAAAATGACACCTGTTAAAGCCAAGAGTACAGTACTTGGGACACATAGTCAGTGCCGAAGGCGTGGCCCCTGATCCAGACAAGGTGACAGCAATCAAAGAGTGGCCAGAACCCAAGACCATAAAGGAAGTACGTCAATTCCTTGGTTTGGTGGGCTACTATCGGAGGTTCATCAAGGAGTACACCAAGAAGGCTACTCCCCTGCAAGACCTCCTAGTATGCCAACCCACGAAGGGCAAGTCTAAGGATTCTCTGTGTAAGTGGGGTAAGGAACAAGCGAAAGCGTTCCACACAATCAAGGAAGCCCTGACAGGAGAAGAAATCCTTGCTTACCTGGACTACAACCTGCCATTCCTGCTGTACACAGACGCCGGCAACGTGGGACTTGGTGCCGTCCTTTCCCAAAATCAAGACGGCAAGGAGAGGGTGATCGCCTATGCCAGCAGAAAGCTGCACCCCACAGAGAGGAACCCAGAAAACTACAGTTCCTTCAAGCTGGAATTCCTGGCCTTGGTCTGGGCTGTCACAGAGAGGTTCAAACACTATATAGCCTCCAGCAAATTTACAGCCTACACGGATAACAATCCACTGACCCACCTGGACACTGCGAAGTTGGGAGCCATGGAGCAAAGATGGATGGCCAGATTGTCCAACTACCAGTTCACCATCAAATACCGGGCTGGGCACCAGAATGGTAACGCGGACGCATTATCCAGGATGCCTCACCTATTAGAAGAGGGTGTACATGAAGACGAGTTAGAAGAAGTGGAGTTACCTGCTTTCCATCAACTAAAAGTAAGAGTAACCCAATGTCAGCAATCCAGTCAAGACCCTTCGGTAAGGACAGTAAACCCGTTGCCCCACTTCGGTTGGAGAGAGGCACAAGACATTGACCTGGCTGTCAGTCTAATAAAACAACTGAAAACCCAGGAGTCAGCGAATCTGCCTGAAAATCCACCCTCTGAAGTAGAACATCTGTTGAACGAACTAAGTAAGCTGTTCATATACCAAGATAAGCTTTGTCGGAGGTACATCAAGCCAAGTACACACAAGATGGCCTGGCAGATCATCGTGCCAAAATCAGAAACCCCCGTGATCTTGAACGTTTATCACAACCAGACTGGTCACTTCGGATGGAAGAAGCTAGAGATGCTACTGAAGGATAGGTTCTTCTGGGTTGGCATGCGGTCATCCATTGAAAAATGGTGTAAGAATTGTAAATCATGCAGCCTGAGAAGAAAGGACTTACAGAGCCAGAAAGCCCAGCTTCATCCCATTGTAACCAAGCAACCTCTGGAAATAGTCGCTTTGGACCATGTAAAACTGACTCCAAGTAGATCCGGCTATACCTACGCATTGACCATGGTAGACCATTACTCGAGATTCTTAATGGTTGCCCCTGTAAAAGACATAACAGCTGCAACAGCTGCTAAAACCTTCCAAAATGTCTTCTGCAGACCATTGGGATATCCAGAACAGGTCCTAACAGATCAAGGATCAGTCTTCGAAGTGGAGATCTTCCAGGAGTTCTGCCAAATGTATGGGTGTAAAAAGATCAGAACAACCTCGTATCATCCCCAAACCAACGGACTCTGTGAGAAAATGAATCACATCATCATTGACATGCTGAAGATCCTACCAGTAGAAGAACAAAACCAATGGCTGGAGAAACTACCTGATTTGGTTGACATGTACAACCACATTCCAGTAAGCTCTGCAAACTGTACACCAGCATACTTGATGAGAGCCCATACAGGAAAGTTACCTGAACACTTGGAACTCAGAGTAGTAGACCCTGAAGCAGATCATACCATTTCCAACTGGAAAACCCATCGCCAAGAGCAATACAAAAAGGTTCAAGCTTGCGTAGAGAATAATCTGGAGAAATCACGTGAAAAGCAAGAAAGGAACTACAACAAACATGCTCCAGCAGAACCAATAACACCTGGAAGTATTGTCCTCGAGAAAGAGAACTCGACACAAGTTAGATGATCGGTGGGAACAAGAACCCTACGTCCTAATAGATCTCTGGAAATGACAACAATAAAGTCTGCATTATCAGCAAAGATGGTGGAAAACCACACAGACTGTATCCAGAAATCACATCAAAAAGTGTCCAACAGATTGGAAAGACCAAGATTTCTCCCATCAACAAATTCAAGAGTCTGAACCAGTACAAGAAGAAAGTCCATATCAAGAACCAAGAAAGAAGGTCATCCCTACCATCTTAGGAGAATTCCCAGAAGATTGGCCTCAGCAAGATGGAGCCATCATAGTGCCAATACAAAATTTCTACCAGCCCAATGAAGTGGTAGAAAGGAATCAGGAAGAAATACCCGTTGCTAGAGAATCTGAGGATGCTGCAATCGGTACACCTGCTAGCCCTGTAGTGAGACTAAGGCAACGCAGAAGCTTACCTGACATGCCTGTACCAAGCCGTTCACTAGACACATCACCTGAGACAGAGACACACCTGTAGTGCGAAGGTCAACCCCCGTCTAGGTTTGGAGAGTGGGCACAATAAAATATAGGGTAGAGTACACTGAAAGGTAACCTGTAAATAGTAAACTGTAAAATAAGAATGTAAATAGTTTGTGTACAGAAGGGTGAAGGAATTGGGCCTAGTCCCAAGCACATTAAGTTAGGAAAAAAAAGTGCCTGGGGTGGGGAGGTACCAGGTCTCCTAAGCCGAGACACCCGTAGGGATAAGTGTTTATTGTTAAAATATGATAATACAAAATAAACAGTCTGTTTAGGAGCGCTGGGAAAGAAAGATAATGGAGGATTAATGATCCAAATCCTTTATTACGTCCCTCAGTGAACACACAACGCGTTTCAACGGTCAGGTAGCCGTATTCATCAGGTGTATATATATACAGACTGTTTATTTTGTATTATCTCTTGTTTTCCCTGGAGGGAAAAACAGCAGGAGCAGCAGAGGGAGCGAGGAGTGGAGGAAGGCAAAACAAATCGTGTTGAAAGCACTTGTGGTTGCTAGGAAACTAGAGAAGCAGTGCAGGACCCCTGGTGACGGGTGCATTGTCACGTGGCGTTCCCCACCGGAGGAGCCAGTCTAGCAGCAGCTGGTGAAAGCCGACAAGGGAGGAGGACGCCGGAGCAATACACCGTGGTTGTGCGAGGTCGCACAACACCCCCAGGTGAGGGTGGAAGATAAAAAAGCCCACTAAAACCTATTTCCCTAAACAGACCTTCACATTGCGCCCCCCCCCTTTCTTTTTTCTTGTATTGTTAAAATATGGACTTTTAAAAAACTTTCCCTTTTTCTTACCAGCAGCGTACAGAAAATAAACTGGAAGAAATTCTTTGAACTTTTCCCTTTGAACTTTTTCCCTTTTGAACTTTTAAAATTTAAACGGACTACAGTTATTGGACTAATGTAGCCACAAACTCTTTAGAGTCTGCGGTGGATGGACTAACACCGTACGGACTTACCTGTTTTTCATTTTTCAAATATTTTTCAGTGCTTTTTGTGAATTTTTATATTTTAAGACTTTGTAAATATGTTACCTGTTCATCATTATTATTGTTGTTCCTTTTTGTTCAAACAAAAATGCTCAGTCCAGGAGTACTGATGTTACCTATGGGGGGTATGTGGTGCCCTGCTCACGCAGGTAGCCACAGACTTCTCTAATGCACAGCGGGGTTTCCACAGCAGGAACCTACTACATACAACACCTTCCACACCAGCACAGTAGGGGGAGCACCACTTGCTGACCTTAGACAAGATCCCCTATAAATACTGCTGCTGGGGGAGGAGTTAGTCAGAGTGTGCAGACGCTAGGAGAGCGGCCAATCAGCACCCGAGACATCCTCTGACATCACAGCAGGCCCTGGCAGAATGATATGTCGCCTTGCCTCTGCATCGGACCCGGAGAAAAGGCGTCGGAAAGCGTAAGTATTCATTCTTTATCAGGATTCTTCCTCCCCTCTGTGACATCACCTGCACTTATGGGCATAAGAAAACGCGGTGAGTAAAAGCACCGACGTATTTTGTTCCGCTTTTTTTCGCGGCCAAAAATCGCGGCAAAAAGCATGCGCAAAAAAGCGCACCAAAATACGCAAATGTGTAAACGTAGCCTATGTTAGTTTATATGTAAAGTATTAGAGCATGTTCACACTTGCCATGAAAAAACAAACCTAAAGAGAAAAAAAATCAGCATATACGCTTCTGTAAATAAATTAGTAAAAAACAATTGTGTATATAAATATATATCATAGGGCACTTAGTAAACACTGTTTTTCATCAAAAAAGCATTAAAGCCATCCTACGTGCACACCATATCTCAGTGGGATGGCTTTTGAGATTTTTTGACCAAAAGCAGTGTTTACTAAGTAGAGATGTGCAAACTTTGCTCGAACAATTTCAAATTTGGTACAAACATGGCCGATTCAGTTCGGTGATTCAAGCTGTCCTAGCATTCCTGCAGTACCCAGTAGCCTTATTCAGCATTCCAGATGAATTGATGGTGAATGGTGACCTGAACAAACCTTTATATTTTAATCAACATGTTTACTACAAAGATGTCATGCCTCAATAATGACTGCACCTAAGTATTCACAACCAAGTTTATATACATTGTGGCTTAACATACAGGTGTTAATCGGCAGCTAGGCATTAGACAATAGTGTACAAAAATTCAACTCCAGTACTCATTGCTTGGGTCTGAATAATGGCACTTAATGCAAGAGGTGTGTCCCTTAGGGAAAGCAAACAAACCCACCCAAAGAAGCTGAAATTTACCAGCATCTCCTGCCATCTTAGGCTGCCTTCACATTTGCGGACCCCTCCGCAGCGTTCTGCGGAGGGGATCCGCAATGTGACCGCAGCACCGCAAGCCCCTATCTTTATAATGGGAGCGCACGGTGCTGCACTTGACTGCGCATGACCGTGCGCACCCATTCACTGCCATATGTGATCTGTACGCAGGCGGATGCCTGCGTACATATCACAGAGTCTCGTCTGCACCAGAAATGCAACATGTCGCGTTCGTGGTGCGGATGAGACTGGGTGATCTGTGCGCAGGCATCCGCCTGCGTACAGATCACATATGGCAGTGAATGGGTGCGCACGGTCATATGCAAGCAAGCGCAGCACCGTGCGCTCCCATTATAAAGATAGGGGCTTGCGGTGCTGCGGTCATATTGCGGATCCCCTCCGCAGAACACTGCAGAGGGGGTCGCAAATGTGAAGGTAGCCTTAGCTCTGTCTGCTGCACTCACAGGTACACTCTCTGCATTCCAGACTGTAGTTGTTTCTTTATGAAGCCCCTGCAAGGAATGGGCTGACCTCGACTCAGAGGATGATATAATCTACCTAACCACCCCAGGACAGTAGGTCGGACGGCAGAACCAGACCCAGAGTGTCATAATGGAGAGGTGATGGAGAGTGAGACCTATGTCACCTGGAGCTCCACCGCACTTCCCAATTTGGGCATCATCTGTAATGAGGTATGGATCCAGTTCTTGGTTCCGATGCAAGCCACGGACCTGAGGAGCAAGTCCCAGCAGTCAGGTACCTTTTACCCTATGGCATTCGGGACCGGGAGCACCACATTAGACTGCAGATGATCTGGCAGTATGTCTGGCTACATTCTGGCTGCAGCTGGTGTCGCAGTCTCAGCTACTGGTTCCTATTCCCCAAGTCCACCAGAACCAACACCTTTATGGGGATTCTGAGGAAGAGGAGCACCTAGAAGGCAATATTTCCCAGCTATGTGGATCACCCTTACCACATTCGGATGCATTCAACTGGGACAATGCGATGTGGGAATCCCTACCCCTTCTCAGCATGTATCCAAGAAGGCATCAACCACCCCATTCTCCGATGTCATTTGTTGAGGAGATTCAACATGCGAATGCCATCATCCAGGACTGGCTACATGGGCCTAAGGCTAATGACTTCCTTGACCAATGCATGAAAAGCAAGGTGGTGCTATTCAACAGGATAAGGGGTATGGGTAACTAGTGGAACATAGCAATAAACAGTGGTACTACGTCAACCACGTCGCCCTGCAGCATGATGATCTTCCCCAAAGACTGCATACCATCTTTGTACGGGATGAGGTCACATTCATGAAGATGCAGGGCATGAAGGCGTGGTTTGCATTTGGCTTATGTCTGGTTGGCACCACCGCCCAATTAGAGAAGTGGCAGGAGGAGGTCAACCTAGAGAGAAGTTGGTATCCAGTGCAGCCAAAGTGTTTCTTGGTTGGCCAGCTAAATGCACCCCAAACCTACAGGGCGTGTCGATGTTCCCAAAGATGGTCCTGGTCTCTTCTTGAGGGGGTGATCGTCCCCTATTTCCATCATCATCTTCTCCAATTGAGGCAATAATGAAGTGTTCTAGGGGCAGGTGTTGGCAGAGAATGTGCATAGAGGAGTAGCCCTAGGCTCCCCCCAGTCCATCCGGGAGCACAGAACAAAAACAAACTGCGACAACCATCCATGGCATGGCTGAAAATGGTGAGAGACAATCTCAGTGGACCTTACTAAAGGCATGATGGTGGTTTTGTGAGACAGTGACCCATCCCTTACTTAGCATTTTGGCCAAAGGATTTCTATTGGAACTCGTTTTATTTCCAGTTTTTATTATCCTTGACCAAGGCATGTGTTTTTGTTAGTTATGTGTATACTGTATTTAATATATAAAGCTGAATGTATGGTATGTATGTGGCATTAGCCCTTCCCACTCCACATAACCACACCCACTCCAGTTAGCTATGCCCACTTCGTAGCCCACTTCACAGAAACAGATGACATTCTATGGAGGAGGAGGAGCTATATGCAGAATCAGACAATTCTATGGAGGGTGTGGTGATGTGACCCCTGGCCGGGTGCATCACACAGGTTTCGGAGTAGGATCCGGTTCACATGAGCCTGTTTTCCTGTGTGGGTGTTGTGTTAATCCTGTCCAGTACACAGTGAGTTAATAGCTGAAGGAATCATGAGACAAATGAGCGGCTGAGAGAGAGCAATGTGTGCCAAATGCTAACAGCCCAGGTGAGTGTGTCAGGTGGGTGTGGCGAGCAGGACTTAACCTGCCAGGTGTGTGAGAGTTCAGTTGAGTTGAGTTTAGTTTAGTCTGTGAGAGAGACCCAGCCAGTGTGGGTGTGAGATCGGAGGCGTTCCGTCCTGTTGGGAGAGGGAGGCTTGGCCTACTGCATGCGGGAGGCACCTGTCCCTTCAATGGTGTTTGTGAACCTGTGGCCAGATACAGGGGTGAAGAAGGCTCCTGGAGTGGGGAGCTGAGGCCGAATCTGGAGGGCGCTCAACTCAGACGTGGGCACAGTCGTCGACCTGGAGACCTGCCATAGGATGGGGGTTTGGTGGTGGCTGTCGGGCCTAAACACGTGGTGAGGAGGCCTTGGTGATGCTCGGTGTCCCCGGTGACTCAGGTTTGCCAATCCCTGTTATGGACCCAGGGGAGCCGCAGTCCATGGATGTTGTAAGATGGGCTGTGAGCGTGTGTGGGGACGTATGTGATCAATGGATGTGTTGGGATGGATCACATGCGGTGTGGAAGGTATCGGACAGGCTGGATCCTGTACCATACTGGGTGGTGTGAGGCCGCGTACGGCTTGAGAGCCAGACGGTCGTAGCTGCTATTGGGCCGATCAGGGGTCGTGATAAGGTCCCGTTTATCTTAGATGAATGTCTATGAAGGCTGTCCACAGTGTAGCAGCCCGTGTGAGACCTGTGTGAACAGGGCTGTACCCGAATCCTGGGAGTGGGGTCTAGGCTAGTGTTAAATGTTATGTAAATACAGTTAGGCGGCTGGAACCGCCATTGGGACCCACAGGGCCCGGTTATAGATAATTATGGTAAATGTAGGTGTTCTATAATATTTGTAATGTAGTATATAATGTGATGTATTATGTGATGTGCTTTTCTAGTGTAATGTAATGAATTATGTGATCAATGATTGATGTGCTACCCGGGTTATGATGTGTATTGTTACATTATAAGCACATGTTGGTGTAATTTCCGTGGCCAAGTCTGTTCCCCAGTTCGCTACCTCACAAGGGGGAGGAGCTAGAGGCAGAACAAGACAAAGTTCTATGGAGGGGAAGGAGCTAGAGGCAGATCCAGACAACATTCAATGCAGAGAGAGGAGCTAGATGCAGAACCAGACAACATTCTATGGAGGAGGAGGATCTAGAGGCAGACGTTTATGTGCAAAATAATCATTCTATTTGTTAGGTCCCCCGGCACCGCTCCCCATCTCACCTCTCCCGAGTCGGCATCCTCTGCTCCTCTGCCGACCGAGCATCCGGCGTTGTCTCGGAGCCGTCGCCCAGTTCCCTTCCTGTCAGCGGACCACCGGGCTCACACATGAGCACATTGCAATGGTCATATTCATGTGACCAATCAGCGGCGCACTAGGTGCACTCCTCCCCTGTGATTCTAGGGCGCTTCCTGGCGCTTTACCCTCCTCTTCCAGTTGCCATGTAGTGGTGGCAAACTGAGTAATAAATGATTAATGGCAGCTTTGAATTGCCAGCTGGCATTAAGCACAAAATTCTTAACGTGGAACCAATGTTAGATCCGACCATTAAGCTTTACAAGTAAATAGTAAAGAATATTTATATAGGAGGAAAAAAAAGTAAATAATGCAAGGTCAAGAGCATCACTCAAGGGAGAGAAAGATCCTGCATATACAAATGAGCACACCGAAATAATATAAAAAAATTACTGCTTTATTACATACAGTATATACTAAGAACACAAAAACACCCACATTGTTTTAACTGCTTTTAATTGGTGTTTTTCTGTTCTTAGTATACATGTCATAAAGTTGTAATTTTTTAATATTATTTCAGTGCGCACATTTGTATATACAGGGTCTTTCTCTAGCTTGGTAAATAGCTTGGTAAATAGTAAAGGACACAACACAGAGAGAAAACATTTTATCAGAAATAATAACACAGACACATATCACATACTCATCCTCGATCATCTGCATCACCGCAGCCTCCAAACATTGAATGCTTGAGCCGCTAGCTCTGGTGACTGCTGAGGTCACTGTTCTGGTAACCATGGTGGTCCAAACATATTAATAGAAAGTTGAGTGGAAGGAAAAAGTGTGGTAGAAAAAGGTTCACAAGCAACCTGGATAACTGCAGCCTTGAGAAGATTGTTAAGAAAAGGCCATGCGAAAATTTGAGGGAGATTCACAAGGAGTGGACTGCTGCTGGAGTCAGTGCTTCAAGAGCCACCACATACAGATGTATCTAGGACATGGGCTACAACTGTCGCATTCCTTGTGTCAAGCCACTCATGACCAATAGACAATGCAAGAAGTGTCTTACCTGGGCCAAGGAGAAAAATAACTGGAGTGTTGCTCAGTGGTCCAAGGTGCATGAGGTCTAGTGTGAAGTTTTCACAATCAGTGATGCTTTGGGGAGCCATGTCATCTGCTGGTGTAGGTCCACTGCGTTTTATCAAGACTAAAGTCAGCCCTGCCATCTACAAGCAAATTTTAGAGCACTTAATGCTTCCCTCTGCTGACAAGCTTTTTGGTGGAAATTTCAATTTCCAGCAGGATTTGGCACCTGTTCACACTGCCAAAAGTATCAATGCCTGGTATAGTAACCACAGTATCACTGTGCTTGATTGGACAGTAAACTCACCTGACCGCAACCCCGCTGAGAATCTATGGGGTATTGTTAAGAGGAAGATGAGAGACACCTGACCCAACAATGCAGTTGAGCTGAAGGTTGCTATCAAAGCAACCTGGGCTTCCATAACACCTCAGAATCACCAATGGCAAATCTAATCCTGCAATGCACAAGCTGGGTGTAAGAAACTTCCCCAAGTAGGAGCTGGGAGCATCACTGGTGAATCATGCGGATGACCAACTGCTCATGTGGAGCCCACTGGGACGGGGTACCGAACCGGGGTACTGCTGGGGATATCATGGCGGTCTTGGTCCGGACCATGTCCCGGGTTCTGCAAGTAATGGGGGGAATATTTACATGGGAGTTTGTTGTGACACCACCCATGGGTCGTGGTCAGGGTGACCACCGCTGCTGCAGAACCTTCGGGGATGATGTTTGGCAGGTGGAGATGCAACGGCTCTCCGCAGGTAGAGCCTAGTTCCCCGGGGCAGTGATAGTTAAAGTCTATGATTGAAGCTATGGATGTTGCAGGATAGGGATGATAGTGGAGGCGAAGGCTGCTTGTGAGGGAAAGTAGGGCTTGAGTACAAGGATCACACACACTCACGGTTTTGAAGTTTTCCAAGGCTTTACTGCAGATGTTCTTTAGCAGAGTACTGTCCACAGAGTCCGTACCGGGGCCGGGTTGCTCCCACCTTGACCGGGTCCTCAGCTTCCCACTGCTGCGCTGTGTGTGTGGCCCTGCTGCTGCTTTAGCTGAGCTGCTGGCCCTGTCTCTCCTCACTGGTACCCCCTTTGCTAGGCAATTTGAGTCTTTCCGTGTGCTTCTGACCCCGCCGTGTTGCTTTGCTGAGGTACAGTGTAGGTCTGCAACCTCCACTATCCTGGTGTTTACTGTGCTGCGTGTGTCAGTCACAGTTACGGATCCAGTATCCGGTCTGTGTGCTCCTCCAGGGCGAGTTATGAGGTAACTCAGTTTCCCAGATGTGTTCTTCTGTTCTCTAAACTCCTTCCCTCAGACCCTGGCTAGGCCTGGAATCAAGTAGAAGACTGTAGAGAGGCCTAGTGCAGCCCCGAATCGCATCATAATGGCTATTCCGTGCCCATGGAGGGGAAGATGATGATCAATAAGGATTATCACGCCCATCGGGGCATGAATAATTACGGTATAAGCGTTGGAGAGAAGCCACAGGAATGTCCTGTGTGACTTCTCAAAATCTCAGAAGCCCCAGATCCGGAGGTAATAAAAGCACTTTTCTAAACTTCACAAATACACTGTTTTTACAGAAAAGGATCGCTAGATTAGCATTCTCAGGGTGCAGGAACAGGTATTAATAGGCTGGGGGGCATTTTTAGGGGTCAGGTTCCCTTTAAGTTCGGACGACATCCAGACAGATGTGACAAACCTGAACATCTCTAATCATTATTGCTTAGGACACATATATTGCATTATATGATTTGTGTAGAGGTGGGGGAGTGTGAGAAAGGTGCTGAAATAGTGATAAGCCTAAGATATCTGTGTGTGACATTCTGCAGAGACAAGTCATTGATAGGAGAGGAGGTCATTAGCCAAATAAAAAGACAAGGGAATGACTAAAATCACTGTCACTGGTGAGTCACTAATAGCTACCATTATGCTGTATGTTCACTGTATAGTTATATCAGTCTTAGTATAGTAGTTTAGTTTAATTTTAGATAGATAGATTGTTATTTTGAGAGTTGAGATGTGCAAACTTTTTGAAGCTCAGTTTGGTTTGCTGAACCTTCAGATGTATGACAAATAGTTCAGCAAACAGTTGGCGGAATTTCGGAACCTTATTCAAATTAATGTGAGGCAAAATCAAAGGCATAGAAACAGCTGCCAAACACAGCTCAAACCATTTTACAATGGAGCTCTGCTGTTTTGACACAGCCATTAGCTTCTTAGACTATTAATTACCAAGCTTCAGCGCCTCTGTCACCTTGCTTTCAGCCCGCTCAGTAGCCTCAGGTATATTAACTGCTACCCCCCCACCATGATTGGTTAACGGCAGACTTGGCCCTGCCCACCTCTCTGTCTGTAATTGGTTGTATAGCAACGAAACTGATGGGAGACTACTGTAAAAATAAATTAATAATTGAAAACATTGGTGTGTAGTTTCCCCCAAAAAACTTTGATACCAGCCAAGATAAAGTGCCTGAATGGAGGTTACTATTCTTATCCTGGGGAGGCACATAGTTATTGCCATCCCCCCGTCCCACAGGGTAAGAATAGCAGTCGGCAGCAGTTCATTCATTAGAAGCACCATGTTCTGCGGCTTCATCCCACCTCTTCCCACTGCCCTGGTGCAGTGGCAAAAGAGGTATTAGAAGGAGTAATTGACAGATATGTATTGACAGCTGTAATCAACCCCTGGATTGGTAATATTAAGGCGTCTATGATGCCTCCACACGCATCATAGAAAAATCCTTTATTAGAAATAAAGCATACAGAGAAAAAGATTTTATTGTAAATAAAACACACAGACTACTTACTTTTACCCATTTATTAAGCCCAAACATACCCAGCTCCAACTGTAAACTACGCAGCACAATACGGATGAGTGAGTATTAAAATACTCGGACTCGCTAGACTCGTAACGAGTAGGTCCTAATACTCGTTACTCGTAACGAGTCTAGCGAGTACAATGTAAGTCAATGGGGATGTGAGTAATTGCGAGTAATTCCTCTGCTGCTGGACCCTATAACGTCTGGCAGCAGAGGAAAAACCTGCAATTTCCCATTTCTTTGTTTAAAAGCCAGCGGTAAAAAGCCGCCAGCTTTTAAACAATGCTGACAATTGCTGACACCTTCCCTTCCGCCTGACAGCGGGATCCTCCGCTCCCCCCACCACCTCCCCACCCTATCCTAACTTAGGATGGGGGGGGAGCGGAGGATCCCGCTGTCAGCAGAGGCTGTCACTATTGTTCGGGAGCAGGGGGGCGGTCGCCGGTGTTCACTCACCGTCCTCTGCGCGGCCCGCCGTCTTTCTTCTTCCCTGTGTCTTTGCGACTGCAGACGTATAGAACAATGGCAGCCGCAAAGCACTGACAAATAGTAACGAGTGTACTCGCTCATCCCTACAGCACAATATCCAGCTATCCAGAGAAGCACACTTGGCATGGCTACATCACTATGATAGGAGTGTGCAGCTGCATGTATTTCTATGGAGGTGCAAGCTTCTGTCCAGATAGCGGGTGGCCATACAGTATAATGCATGAGAGACTCACACAAACCTCACATGTTTCTCACCCAGTTCGACTACAGCCTCACACGGAGCCACATCTATGAGCAGTGATGCCAGACAGTTCATCTGAGAACACCAAGGTAACAGCTGTCATGGTTATCATGGTACGGCATTGATCCTCTGAAACACCTTGAAGGGACCAACGAATCAAGGACCCAACCTTTCGGAAGGCATCTTGAGATAGATATATATGGGAAAGAGCCATACTTTGTCTTTAGGCTGAAATGAAGGAGGATCCAGATGTCTCTTATCGCATGCCTTTTTATCCAAAGGACTGCTCCCGAGAAGCCTTAGTCTCTGCACAGATCTCAGAGAAATTTTTGATGAGATAATCAGCCGCAGGGTTGTCAGTGGTGATAGCCACAGGAAAAGGGACTTTGGGCTGCTGTCCCTAGACTATAAAGTATGGAGAATTAGCAAAATAGTTACTTACATGATTATTATAGGAGAACTCTGCCCAGGGCAGCAGCTTGACCCAGTCACTATGGTGCTGCAGGAAATTTGTCAAGATTTGATTGACCAATTCCACTTGGCAATTACCATTAGACTATGAGTGGTAGGCCAATGAAAAGTCAAAGGTGACGTACAGTAGCTTACAGGAGGCTCTCCAGAATTGGTACATGAACTGAACACCTTAATCGAACACAATGAGGAGCAGCAGGCTGAGCAGGTGGAAGATGTGCTGGATAAAGTGCTCAATGATCATGGGAGACCAGACAGCAGAGTGAAGAGGTCAATTTTGGAGAAACTGTCCATGAGTACCCAGATTATGGAGTAACCTGAGGATACTGGCAGGTCTGTGGTAAAGTCTATCAAGATGTCTTGCTAAGGAGGAAACAGCACAGGTAAGGGAAGAAGAAAGCTAGCAGGAAGCTTCTTAGGGGTTTTGCTGTGGGCAGACGAAAGACAAGCTGAAATGAAGTCCACCACGTCTTTGCGCAGGGCAGGCCACCAGTAGTGCTGAGAGATGAGGAGAGAAGTCTTTTGATCTGTGTGGCCAGCCGGCTTAAAGGACTAACACCACTGTAACACAGGCTTCCTGTTCATCTTTGCAAAGTCTTACTGGGTAGCATCAGGGACAACTTGATCAGCGCTAAAGTGAGTAATGATATGCTGAGATTCCTCCTCCTGGTTGACCGAATGAAAGGACCTGGAGAGTGCATTCGCCTTGACATTTTTTTCGGCCAGCAACAAATGAAGAATGCAATCAAATCGGGCAGAGATCAGGGATCATCAGGCTTTGCACAAATTCAGCCTCTGGGATGACTGTACGTAGGCCAGGTTCTTGTGGTCGGTGCGAATGACAATGAGATGCACTGCACCTTCCAGGAGATATCACGACTCCTCCAGCACCATCTTGATGGTCAACAATTCCTGGTCGCCAATCAAGTGGCTATGTTCACAGAAGGCCTTGGAAAATTAGCTGCTTGTCACCATCCGAGCGGTAGCAGACTTCTGAGTGAGGACTGCACCAGCCTCACAGAAAGAAGCATCCACTTCCAACAAGAACTGCTTGTTGATCTCCAGCCTATGCAGTGCTAGAGTTGAGGAAAAGGCCTGCTTGAGAGCAACAAAAGCACTTTCCGCTTCTGAAATGCACAACTTAGGAGTCACCTCCTTAAGCCAATAATGGGAAGAACCCGGGCACAGAAGTGTGGAATGGATTGGTGATAGTAGTTAGCAAAGCCAAGGAACAGCTAAATCGCCTTCAATCCATCTGGATGAGGCCACATGACAAGTGCTGAAAACGTCTTCAGATCCATTTTCAGACCAGTGTCAGAGATAGTATATCCCAGGAAAGGAAGGGAAGCAAAGAGGCACTTCTCAAACTTGGCATAGAGGAGATTCTCCCTCAAGAATCCTGGCAGACATTTCTCCTTTCTGTAGTGAGATCGGGAGAGAACACTAGAATGTCATCCAGGTAAATGACAATACAATAGTAGAGTAAATCCCGGAAGATATTATTCACACATTCCTGGAAGACTGCCAGGGCATTGCTTAGCCCAAACGGCATTACCCGGTACTCCTAGTGACCGTCATGGGTGTTACATGCATTTTTCCATTTGTCACCTAAGCATGTACTGACTCGATTGTAATTACCTCGTAGGTCCAGCTTAGAGAAGATTCTGTAGCCCTGGATACAGTCAAAGTACTCTGATATAAGATGCAGAGGGTACTTATTTTTCATTGGAATTTGATTGAGGCACCTATAATCTATACATGGCCAGAGAGAGCTGTCCTTTTTCTTTATAAAGAAGAACCCAAATCCTCCTAAGGAGGAGGATTTCAGGATAAAATCCCTTGCCAGAGTCTCTTTGATATCTTTTTACATGACTTGGATCTCTGCCTGGGACATTGGGTAGATTCAACCACGGCGAGCTGAGGAATCAGGAAGTAGGTTGACAGGACAATCATTTGGCCTATGTGGCAGTAAGGTGTCAGCCTCCTGCTTCTCAAAGAAGTCCACATAGGACCAGTAAGCAGATGGCAGACCCGGGGGATTGGATAGCATCACAGGCAGGTGGGTTGGGCAGACAGGAACCAGACACTTCTCATGACAGGACTGTTCCCATTGGAGTACATCTCCCGATCTCCAGTTCAAGACAGGCTCGTGCATCTGAAGCCATGGTAGACCCAGTAGCAGTGGATGAGACAGACCAGAAAGCACATGGAAGGAGATCCCATCTGATGTTCCACATGCTTGGTGAGGAACTGGATGGGTTCAGGCAGGGGTTTTCTATCCATGGATGAGATAGTGATCGGCACTTTAAGTTGCTGGATGGGAGTTTGATATCAATCTACTAATGCCTGTAACATGAAATTCCCAGCAGAACCAAAGTCCAGAAAGGCAACTCAGTTAATTGAATGGAACCACAGGATATGGAGACTTAGAGCGTTAGTAATGGAGAGAATTTGCTCTCACCTAGGGTGGCCTCTCCTGTGGACCCTAGGCTGGGAACTTTCATGGCTTCGCAGGACAGGCTCGGATCTGGTCTTTTAGACTACCACAGTAGAAGAACCCTCCTATTGCATATGTGATTAATATGTTATTATTATTATTATTATTATTATTATTAATAATATTATTTATTTATATAGCACCATTAGTTTCTATGAGGCTTTACATATGGAAAGGGCAGACAAGGATGAGTACAATATATGTAGACGAGGACGAGAACATTATATGTAATTAGTCAAGTCATACAGGTACAGGAGGGGAGAGGACCCTGTCTGCGAGGGATCACAGTCTAAGAGGAACGGGTGGTGATACAGTAGGAGGGGGCAGTGCCACTCATGCGATGGGGCGGTGGACTGGGTTTCATTGCAGGTTGTAGGCTTGGAAGAAGAGGTGGGTCTTCAGGTGTCTTTTGAAGGTTCCCAGGGTAGGAGAATGTCTGATGTGTTGTGTCAGAGAGTTCCAGAGTATAGTGGATGCACAGGAATAATCCTGTACGCGGTTGTGAGAAGAGGAGATGAGGGTGGAGTAGAGGAGGAGCTCTTGGGAGGATATGTGTTTATGTTCTGGCAGTATTATTTATCTCATATTGAAGAATTGATGGTAATAATGGTATTAGAACAATGTGTTTGATATTTGTTAAGTATGATGGTATTCCATCACTTTGAGTGTTTTTTTGTGGTCATTGCAAGGCAGTGTTATGTACCTTATAAATCAGTATTAAGACTCATTCAGATGACCATGCACATCAGTCTGATCTTGGACCACAATGCACCGACTGGCCAGGACTCTCCCAACCTGAGCATGCCAGAAATAGCAATATATGAAGCACAATCCCCATTACATGCATTACATTGCATTACCAGCATCCCTTTGCCCCTACTATGTGATATCGAAGGACCAATGTTTTATCGTGGCAGCCAGGGGCCTGTTGAAAGCCTGTCAGCACTATCTTGTAGCTCAGCTATAGTCTGAGCTTCAAAATACATTAGACAGCAATTTATTCTATATACTGCAGTACTGTTTGGTATAAATGATCAAAAAATCACTTGTTAAAAGAAAACTGAATAAATAGATAAATATTAAATCCACCACACCTTATCCTAGTTTAAAGAGGATCTGTCAACCCCTGGTGCTATGCTAATGTAGCACCCCTGCGGGTCCAGTCGCCACAGAGGTACTGCATCCCTGTTAGGGTGTAGTATCCCACTCACTGGTAATGGTAGTACAGACCAGTGCAGGGACACAAAAACCACAGTAGGAACGATTGTAGTGGGGTTGGGTGGTGAAGGGAGTTAGTTAGAGGGAGCACTTTGGGAGGAGTGAGGTCAGAAAGAACACACGTAAATGATATGGGACACATGACTGAGGGTATAAATAGAGCAGAAAAGATCTAGAACATAGGAGAGACAGTTCAACAGTTGGAGAGAGAGGTTGACCAGCTGAGGAGAGGCGGTAGAACAGCTGAGGAGAGACTGTTCAACACCAAAGTCGAGTTGGAGGGCAGCTAGAGAATATACACCTGAGAAGTGTCCAGAGGACTGGAGCAAGTGGGAGCTCGTCCTAAGGCCAAACCCTAGAGCAGAACATCACCCAAGTGGCTCCGGGAGAAAGAAGGGGTCTCAGAGGCACGGGAAATGAGCAATACACCCTTGGGACTCGCATCCATTGTCAAGCGCAGACAAGTGGAGGGACTAAGCCGCAAGAGACACCAGGAACCCAAAAGACTAGTGGAGAAGACCAAGCTCAGCTAGCAACCTGGAGGCTGTGCCACTTTCAAGGTGACACAGTCGACAACCACACAGATCTGCTAAAAGAAGGTGACTATAGGGCTAAGGGAAGATACTGCAGGGGAACCCCTAGGAAAAGCCCACAGTCACTGGCTCAGAGCTCTGTGTGGTGAGGCGCAAGACAGGAAGGGTGAAGCAAGCGCTGTGTGAGACAACCTGGAAAGAATTAATATACAGCACGGTCTCTCGTGGGCGCTCAAATCACAGCACAGACTCCGGTCCAGTTGAAAATCCTTTCTTGGCAAAACCTCCTTCCCCACTTTGCCAATAAAGGATTTTCAACTGGACCGGAGTCCGCGCTGTGATTTGAGCGCCCACGAGAGACCGTGCTGTATATTAATTCATTCTACTATCTCCAAGAGTGCACAGCAGGAGCAGCTTGGTCGCAAAGTGCAGGACCTTCGGTCACCTAGGAAACCGCCAAACTCTGGAGCTTTGGAGGTCGCGGGGTAGGAGACTCCCAGTCCACCATAAGGAGAGGATAACGGTATGAGCCACTATAAAGGAAAGGACCCCTAAAACCTTTCTCATTTCTCACCAGTGTTGTGCATGGACCGCACAACACTATAAGGTTAGTAGGCACAGGTCCACAATTAAGGAAATCTATTTCACAAGCGATATTGCACTATTGCGCCCCCTTTTTCTTTTTGTCTTTCAGACAACCTGGAAAGGACAGAGAAGAGATGCCAGTTACATACCATCCTATTACCAGTGAGTAGCTGGATCCCTGCCTCAGACAACCCAGTGCTCAGTGGGCTGCTGAACAAAGACTTTGTGTAAAAGAACTAAAGTCTGCAGCCCATTGTGTCTGTGAACTTTCTTAATGTGTCTGAAGCACTAGAAACACAACTATCAACTCACCCAGGTACTTTATGTTACTTTAGGGGTCAGCCCCACCCATAGATTGCTTAAGAACATTGCTGCCTCACAACTATCGGCCCTTAGGAAGACTGTTGTGCATCGGCGGCCATTGATAGCTGCAACCTGCAGGTGGCGTGACGTATACATTAACAAGTATTCCCAGGTCCTGTCATCCCTGTCCAGAATGAAGCCTCCACGCCAGATCCCTATCCCTAAGAGAGAGGGCCACCCACACCTATATTTTAATGACACCGCCGGGGTCACGAAGCCAGGTCTCGGTCCCTGTGATCCCCGTGATGAAACCTCAAGAAAGCCCAGTTCTCAGTATCTTAAAGCCCTGGAGGGGCATGTCAACTAACTGAATGCATTACTGAATGCAGAGTGTCAGCTGCATTCAGGGAAGGGGTCCTCTATGTCTCTAGCTCCACTGTAAAGGGCCCGTTACACGATTCAATATAATTAACGATATCATTGGTACGTCACGGCTTTTGGGGTGATGCCGTGACGTCGTAACGACGTCAATGAGTGTGACATGTAGATATGACCAACGATAAGCCGTTAGATTGTTGATCGTAGGTTTATGAACATGTCCATAAATCTGTCGTTCGTCGTTCATTCAACCTGCAACATCTTTGTGTGTGACACCTTTCCAACAATCTCGTTTACGACTTCGCCTATTCAGAACTGAAGCACGTAGGCGACCAAACGATCGCAAGTATCGTTCACTTGTCGTGGAGTCGTTGCTGCGTCGTTCAATATATCTGTACGTGTGACACCTCAGCATCGTTCACTAAACGATGTCCCAGCGATCTTGGCCAGGTCGGATCATTGGTGGGATCGCTGGGACATTGAAGCGTGTAACGGGTCCTTAAGTTGTAAAAAAGACTTTGCGAAATTTATCGAGAAAAAAAGGGGGGGGGGGGACAAAGGCGCAATAGTGCCCCTATCACTAGACACTAAAACCGGAAGGTGAGACAAAAGCCACTCACCTATGTCAGTTGTGATCCCCACAACTGGTTAGTAAGCCTGGTAGGACAAATTCCTGGATGGCTGCTGCTGGACTTCCACCGGTTTCCACTTACGGAAACGACATCAAAATGCTTGAGGGAAGGAGGTGTATCACAGTCCGCGCTGCCAAGATTTCCTCCCCTGCTCGGCGGTGATCCCTGGGCTGGAGATTACAGCAGATCTCCGGTGATCGCTGCTCCTTCTCCTGCCCCCGCTGCAGTTGGGGCAGGAGAAGGAGCAGCGATCACCGGAGATCTGCTGTAATCTCCAGCCCAGGGATCACCGCCGAGCAGGGGAGGAAATCTTGGCAGCGCGGACTGTGATACACCTCCTTCCCTCAAGCATTTTGCGAAATTTATGGATTAGGAGTCCAGAGGGACTTACTCAGTAATGAGTCATTGCTGTTGTATGGTGTCCTCCCCGCCTCCAGCCCTCTCTTGTTGAGCCTCCTGTATGTGTGGCACCCCTGCAGGGGATTGCCACAGGATCCACCGATGCAAGGAGGGAATTACACCTTGGTTCACACAGCACACAACACCTTCCACCCCAGACCTGAAGGGGGAGCTCTACTGGCTGCCTTAAGTCAGTTCCCCTTTAAAAGATCCAGGCGTCAGTTAGTCCCAGTAGTTAGTCCCAGGAGTTAGTGAGTTCCAGAGGGTCTGAGGAGAGAGCTGGAGTGAGGAGCTGGTCGCTGGGAGAGATCCAGGCCCAGGACCAGGGAACACTGACCCAGCTGTGCTGCACCCTAAGGAGAGGGTCGGAGGCCAGTGGAGGAGGCAGGGAATCAAGAAAAGGAACCAGTTAAGGAATCCTTATAGTACACCCGGATACCGGAGTCCGACACTGCCAGCATGCACTGCAGCAGTAAAAGGCCTGGAGAACCAGGAGGACCAAATCCCCCTGAGGTAACAGACAAGAGACACTCAAACTGACCAATCACAGAACCAGGGGCCATAGGAGGAATAGGGACCCCGCAAAAGGACCTAATTGTCAGTCTAGAGCAAAGCCCTGAGAGGGAGAAGGAGCGGTGAGTTTAGGCGCAGGCAGGACTTACCCCAAGCCACAGAGCACAGACAGAGGAGGCCTCACAACTTTCTAAGGTGGAAGTCCCAAGTTGCACCAGGCACCTGGTTATTTCTCTGGACTGTACCTGTTACCCTGACACCAGTAAAAGGCACCGAAACAACGATCACTGTGTGTGTGTGCCTGCTTAACCGCAGCTATTCACCGCCTTTTCTGCAGAGATGTGACTACGACTCCCCTCATCCACTTGTCGAGCCCACTGGGACGAGGGTACTCGATACCAGACCGTGTCTGCTTCAGGGGAATGTCACGGGGGTCCTGGTCCACACCGTGTCCCGGGCCCTGGCAAATAAAAGGGTGTATTTACAGGGGAGAATAGTCTATCGTGACGCCACCCACTGTGTGCAGCCACTAATGGGGCTGCTGCTGCTGCAGAACCTCCGGAGATGATGTAGTAGCAGCTGAGATGGAATAGTTCCAGTGGGCAGAACTGGGTTCCCCGGGGCAGTGTTGGTAAAGTCTATGATGGATGTGAATAGTGGAGACATGTTAAGGAACACACACTCACGTTTTGTAGTTTCCAAAGCTTTACTGCAATGTTATTGCAGATTGTCCACGGAGTCTGTAGGGGCCGGGTTTTCCTCCCACCCTGTCTGGGTCATCAGCTTCCTCGTGCTGCGCTGTGTGTGTGTGTCCTGGCTGCTGTGTCTAGCTGAGCTGCTGGGACTGTCTCACTCTCTCTCTGTTCTGCTGTTGGTACCACTTGGCTAGGAAACTTGAGTCCTCTGTGCTGTACTGACCCCTCCGTGTTGCTTTGCTCTGGTACTGTGGCTGTCTAGAAACCCCACTACTCCTGGATTCACCTTGCTGTGTGTCAGTCACAGTACCGGATCCGGTCTCCATTCTGTGCGCTCTTCTGGGGTGAGTGAAGGTGGCACTCAAGCTCCCAGACGTGTCTCTCTGCTTGTAGTTCTCCTTTTCCTCAGACCCTCACTAGGCCTGGAATCGTGAGCAGACTGCAGAGAAGCTTAGCACAGCCTCACTGGCACTGCAGTCTCTCTCAGTTCTCCCAGGAACTGAAACTAACTCTGCTCTTCACAGCACTGCTCCGTGCTGCACAGAGCTACTTCCTGTGGACCTGGAGTATTTAAGAGAGCAGGTTGTGCTCCCCCTCCTGGCCCAGAGGTGCTAGTGTAAGTCAGTGTGTTGTGGGGAGGGAACCCGTGTGATGTTACTGTGGCACATTAACCCATGGGGTGCCACACACTCCCCGCTGCCCTGAGGTAAAGCTCCACCTGTGGGGAGCTGTACCACACTCTGCTGCACCCACCATCACCTCAGCGGTCGGTTGCAGCGCTGGTATACCTGTTACACGGGGACCAGGGACCTACCAGCCGTGATTCCCCATCAAAGTCGCCATCAGCCCTGGTACCCGAGTACCCCCTACCCTGTCAACCGCCTCATATGTGTCATCACTGCTGCTGGTGTCCTCCCCGCCTCCAGCTCTCTCTGGTCCACCTCCAGCCTTCTCTTGTTCAGCGTCCTTTATTTGTCTCCTCCAATGGAGTGGTCCCAGCAGCTGAATCGCCTCCTGCCGGTGATGTCAGCGCCGGAGCCCACCCTGCTCCAGATTATGCATGTACAGCAGGTGGGCTCCGGCACTGACTAAAACGCCTCCTGCCGGTGATATCAGTGCCGGAGCCTTCCCTGCTGTACATACATAATCTGGAGCGGGGCGGCTCCGCCACTGATGTCACCGGCAGGAGGCGTTTCAGCTGCTGGGACCGCTCCCGCCCATTGCTCGCTCTGTGGAGAGGAGAGCAGCAGCACCAGCAGCAGCGATGACACATACAGGAGGCTGACATGAGAGGGCTGGAGACGGGGAGGACACCAGGAACAGCGATGACTCATTACTGAGTAAGTCCCTCTGGACTCCTTATCCATAAGCTTCGTGCAGTCTTTTTTACAACTTACAGGGGGACTAGAGACATGGGGGACCCCTTACCTGAATGCAGCAGACAAGTTGCATTCAGTACGTCATTCAGTCAGCAGAGCACCAGGGGGGTGAAAGGTCTTCTTTAACCACTTCCCTACCTATGACGTTGTACAACGTCATGGGCCGGTAAGGGGGGTTTGATGTGAGCTCCGGCGCGGAGCTCACATCAAGCAGCCGACATCTCAGCTGACGTGATCAGCTGAGATGACGGGCTAACAGCACAGATCGGATCCGGGATCCGATCGGTGCTGTTGACCCTTTGGATCCCGCCGTCATTTCTGACGGCGCGATCCAAAGGCACCGTGGCGGGAAATGTGATGTTCCCCGCCTGCACTGGAGATCCCGCAATGTGCTCACGTGACAGGCCGGCATCCTGGCTAGACCCCGGATGCTGTCACGGAGCACTTCTGGGTTGTGGTTGGCAGGCGCTGCCAACCACAACTAGCCCGCGATTCTGAGTGATACAGATGACCTGCAGCTCATCTGTATCTCCCAGAAGCGATCGGACTGTGCAGCAAGGTGCCTCTCTATGGGGCAGTGTAAAAATAAGAATCAATTCAAAAATAAAGTTTTTAAAAACCTGTAGAAAAAAAAAAAGTTCAAATCACCCCCCTTTTGCCCCAATCACAATAAAGGTATTAAAAAAATTAAATAAATACACGTTTAGTATCGCCGCGTTCAGAATCGCCCGATCTATCAACATATTAAATCCGTTATTGAGAGCCGTAAACTCCGTAACGAAAAAAAATGGTCCAAACGCCAAAATTCCGTTTTTTTGGTCGCTGCAATATTGCTATAAAATGCAATAACGGGAAATCAAAACAGCGCATCCACCCAAAATGGTATCATTAGAAATGTCAGCTCAAAACGCAAAAAATAAGCCATCACGTAGACCCAGATCCCAAAAAATGAGAATGCTACGGGACGCAGAACATGGCGCAAAAAGTCTGTTGTTTTTTTTCTCAAACTTCTGAATTATTTTTCATCACCTAGATACCAATAAAGGTGAACATGTTGGGTGTCTACAAACTCGTACCGATCCGAGGCATCACCCCGTCAAGTCTGTTTTACCATATAGTGAACATGGCGACTAAAATACCCAAAAAACAAACGTGTAATTGCACTTTTTTTGCAATTTCCCTGTACGCTACCGTATATACTCGTGTATAAGCCGACCCGTGTATAAGCCGACCCCCATACTTTTGCCCCCAAAACCTGGGAAAACCTATTGACTCGTGTATAAGCCGAGGGTGGACCCCAGCACAGGTATACAGCCCCCAGCAGTGTGGTATACAGCAGCCCCAGAGGTATATACAGCAGCCCCAGTGGTAGTATACAGCAGCAGCCCCAGTGGTATATACAGCAGCAGCCCCAGTGGTTAGTATACAGCAGCCCCAGAGGTGTATACAGCAGCCACAATGGTAGTATACAGCAGCCCAGAGGTATATACAGCAGCCCCAGTGGTAGTATACAGCAGCCCCAGTGGTAGTATACAGCAGCCCCAGTGGTAGTATACAGCAGCCCCAGAGGTATATACAGCCCCAGTGGTACTATACAGCAGCCCCAGTGGTAGTATACAGCAGCCCCAGAGGTATATACAGCCCCAGTGGTAGTATACAGCAGCCCCAGTGGTATATACAGCAGCCCCAATGGTAGTATACAGCAGCCCCAGAGGTATATACAGCCCCAGAGGTATATACAGAAGCCCTATTGGTGTATACAGCAGCCCCAGAGGTATATACAGCAGCCCTTAGGTAGTATACAGCAGCCCCAGTGGTTAGTATACAGCAGCCCCAGAGGTGTATACAGCAGCCCCAGTGGTAGTATACAGCAGCCCCAGAGGTATATACAGCCCCAGTGGTAGTATACAGCAGCCCCAGTGGTAGTATACAGCAGCCCCAGTGGTAGTATACAGCAGCCCCAGTGGTAGTATACAGCAGCCCCAGTGGTAGTATACAGCAGCCCCAGAGGTATATACAGCCCCAGTGGTAGTATACAGCAGCCCCAGTGGTAGTATACAGCAGCCCCAAAGGTAGTATACAGCAGCCCCAGAGGTATATACAGCCCCAGAGGTATATACAGAAGCCCTAGTGGTGTATACAGCAGCCCCAGAGGTATATACAGCAGCCCTTAGGTAGTATACAGCAGCCCCAGTGGTTAGTATACAGCAGCCCCAGAGGTGTATACAGCAGCCCCAGTGGTAGTATACAGCAGCCCCAGAGGTATATACAGCCCCAGTGGTAGTATACAGCAGCCCCAGTGGTAGTATACAGCAGCCCCAGTGGTAGTATACAGCAGCCCCAGTGGTAGTATACAGCAGCCCCAGAGGTATATACAGCCCCAGTGGTACTATACAGCAGCCCCAGTGGTAGTATACAGCAGCTCCAGAGGAATATACAGCCCCAGTGGTAGTATACAGCAGCCCCAGTGGTAGTATACAGCAGCCCCAAAGGTAGTATACAGCAGCCCTAGAGGTATATACAGCCCCAGAGGTATATACAGCAGCCCTAGTGGTGTATACAGCAGCCCCAGAGGTATATACAGCAGCCCTTAGGTAGTATACAGCAGCCCCAGTGGTGTATACAGCAGCAGCAGCCCCAGGGGTGTATACAGCAGCAGCCCCAAAGCTGTGTACAGCAGCAGCCCCAGGGCTGTATACAGCAGCAGCCCCAGGGCTGTATACAGCAGCAGCCCCAAAGCTGTATACAGCAGCAGCCCCAGGGCTGTATACAGCAGCAGCCCCAGGGCTGTATACAGCAGCAGCCCCGGAGGTATACAGGCCCCCCCATCAAGCTCCAGGGCCCCCCCCCCCTTGCGCGGCACACCTGTAAAGGAAAATCATACTTATCACTGTCCCGCGCTGTCCCGCTGCTTGCCGACACACGATCACGGGCTTCAATCCGCGTCTTCCGTCTTCCGGCTTCCTGTGGTCGCGGGCAATGACGTCATTGCCCGCGACCACAGAAGACGCGGATTGAAGCCCGGGATCGTGTGTCGGCAAGCGGCGGGACAGCGCGGGACAGTAATAAGTATGATTTTCCTTTACAGGTGTGCCGCGCAAGGGGGGGGGGCCCTGGAGCTTGATGGGGGGGCCTGTATACCTCCGGGGCTGCTGCTGTATATATATGGATTACCGTATATACTCGCGTATAAGCCGAGGGGGGACTTTTCAGCCCAAATTTTGGGCTGAAAAACTCGGCTTATACGCGAGTATATACGGTATATGGTAAAATAAATAATTGCATATGAAAGTACAACTTGTCCCGCAAAAAACAATCTGTCACATGTCTATATTGACAGAAAAATAAAAAAAGTTATGGCTCTTGGAAGCAGGGGAGCAAAAAATGAAAAATGAAAAATTCCAAGGTCATGAAGGGGTTAAAGTAAAATGATCATTTACATATTTCAAAATGCTGCATCTTAAAAATTTCAGTCTATCAAAACTTAAAAATATTTAAATCAAACGTTAAAGCAAAAAAATATTTTGTTTTGTCATTTTAATTCCACCCAAAAATGCAATAAAAAGAGGTCAATCTGTTGTATGTCTTCTAATGTCTTATAAATTATATTATCGACAGAAAGATGTAAAAAGTTACGGGTCTCAGAAAATGGCAACACATTTATTTTTACAAATTTCTGAATTTATTTTCACGCTAAAGTATAAACAAAACATACAAATTTCATACCACCATAAATGTACAGAACTGAAGAATCATGTTGCGAGGTTATTTTTTCTGCTTAATAAATAAATACCTTAAAAATAAAACATGCAAAGCAATGGCAAAATTTTTCACAACTACAACCCACTTAAAGTATTTTTATTTTTTTTTCAGCACATGACATGGGAAAATTACTGGTGTTGTTCAAAACTACTACTTGTACTGCAAAAAAAACAAGCCCTTATTAGGCTATATCAACAGTAGCATAAAAAAGTTATGACTCTTGGAAGAAGTGGAGGAAAAGACAAAAGCACAAACATGAAAAACACTAACATAGATATTGTTAAATGAGTACTGTTGGATGTTCTTGAATCACAATTTTCTTATCTGGCATCAATTTTTCATCATTTAGTTTTTTCTAACAAATTTAGTCTCAAATGTCCCTTCATAAAGGAACCTAAAGACCCACTTCTTCTAACAAGCCTACAATGTTCAGTAACCCCAGTCCACTATACTGCTGCACGACCAGCCCTACCCTTACCTACTGTATCCTCACCCATCCCCCGTAGACTGTGAGCCCTCACAGGCAGGGTCCTCCCTCCTCCTGTATGTCTGTGTGCCTTGATTTTTTCCATGATTATTTTCCTTGTCTCTAATGTGTATGCCCCTTTTCACATGTAAAGCACAATGGAATAAATTACTTTATAATAATAAATAATAATAATAAATTACAGTGCTGTGCAAATTACTTTGGACAAAGCATTTTTTAACTAAAATCGTAAGTTGGTTACCAGTCAGTGATTCAAACCAGTTTTAACTGCTTTGACCAGGTGTGAGTGTACAACCTTGAGTAACAAAATGTGGTTTGACTGGTTTTAGTCAGAAAATAACAGCTAGCTGCCCCCTCAGCTTTTGTTGAGAGCTTGTTTCTGTGAGGAGTGGTTTAGTGTACTTTTTCTCTCTGTGTGATTCATGCCTGTAAAAATGGATGTTACTCCACGGAAGAGGTCTAGAATTATTAGTCTTAATGAACATATGTGGCGCTCTGCCATTACAGGTAGCCACAGAACCACCTAAGGCATGGAATGATTTCCACAACAGTTACCTACAGTTGTGGCTAAAAGTATTGACACCCCTGCAATTCTGTCAGATAATACTCAGTTTCTTCCTGAAAATGACTGAAATCACAAATTCTTTGGTATTATTAACTTCATTTAATTTGTCTTCAATGAAAAACCACAAAAAGAGAATTGTCCTAAAGCCAAATTGGATATAATTCCACACCAAACATAAAAAAGGGGGTGGACAAAAGTATTGGCACCCTTAGAAAAATCATGTGATGCTTCTTAATTTGTGTAATTAACAGCACCTGTAACTTACCTGTGACACCTAACAGGTGTTGGCAATAACTAAATCACACTTGCAGCCAGTTGACATGGATTAAAGTTGACTCAACCTCTGTCCTGTGTCCTTGTGTGTACCACATTGAGCATGGAGAAAAGAAAGAAGACCAAAGAACTGTCTGAGGACTTGAGAATTTTGCATACATCAGAAATAATTTTCCACAAATTAGCAAATCCAAAATCAAGGAAGGAACTTCGTGTGGCCGCAAAATTATGAAAGATAATTGACACAAAACAAAGCAAGATTATGGCACCTGTGTGGGCTTTTTTCAAAATGTAGTGGTGAACTTCATTGGCAACCATAAAGCACCAAACTAATAGAGATTTTGTGATTGATCTATTACAATCCTGCAAAGTATTGGGATGCAGTATATCTTTCACAATACTTCTCTTGGATTCACAGTTTGATTTTCTTCCCGATAACCAAGGAGATGTCAGTGATAAGCACGGAGAGCAGTTTATTCAGGTCTTTGGGATACTTGAAGGCAATTATAAAGAGAAACGGAGCTTAAAAATGCTCACCAACTACTGGTGAGGACTAAAAAAATTTCGCAAGAAAATTTAATACATTTTTTTAAATAATTTTAAAAAATAATAAAATTTGTTTAAGTAATTTCTGTTTAAAAGCAAACATTTTTAAAAATGTAAATGCGTGTTTCTCAAAATCCCTGCGGATAAAAAAGTTTAAAAGCAGATTTAGCATTAGGGGACAATTTATCATAAGAAATACCTACATGTGAGTGGCAGAGGCCTAATGGTGTCCATGCGTCTGTATTCACCACCAGCCCCTCCCTGAAGCATGGCTGGTCGCCTGGTTGCCACAAACCGCCCCCATGTTATAGGTTGCAGGGGACTGTGCACTGGTGTTTGGACGCATGTGTCACCTCCTGGGGGAACCTGCAGTCACCTGCTAGATGCATGGGGTAGAAAAAAGTGTCAAAACTTCGGTGAGTTTTTCTATATATTTATAAGTACCAATTTGGTGATTTTTTGCTTAAAGCTAAATTATACATGTGTTATACATGTGGCTAGGTACTCGTGAGTGTAAGGGCCCTTGACGGTGGGTCACGAGCTTACGATATTCTGGCGCCATAATACCAAACTGACACCTTACATCATTATTTATAGTGTCAACTTGCATCTTTTTATCCATTGCAGTTGAGGTTGTTTTCCTCTAGGGGGCGTCTGTCACAGTGATGCATATTTTCAGTGCTGAGCAGCCCGCCCGGTCTAAAAGGAGGCGTCACCAATAGGCTGCTCAGACACTATGTATCACCTGGATGTGAGTGGCAGAGGCCTAATGGTGTCCATGTGTCTGTATTCACCACCAGCTCCTCCCTGTTAGCATGGCTGGTCGCCTGGTTGCCACAAACCGCCCCCATGTTAGAGGTTCCAGGGGACTGTGCACCGGTTTTGGACGCATGTGTCACCTCCTGGGGGAATCTGCAGCCACCTGCTAGATGCAAGGGGTAGAAAAAAGTGTTAAAACTTTGGTGAGTTTTTCTATATATAGTACCAATTCGGTAATTTTAAGAAATACCTACAGTTGAAACCAGAGAAATATTGGGATAGAAGAGGTGTATCACAGTCCACGCTGCTATGTCCAAAGAAAAACACTCACATGGAAGTCAGGATCTCAAAAGCAATTCTTTTCCTTTATTTCTTTACTCCAACGCGTTTCGGTGCACAACCTGGCACCTTCCTCAGGGATGTTACATGTGTCATCACAGTGGGGTTTTTATAGCACCTGATATTACAAGAAGTGGGTGTAATTTGTTTACCTGTGATGTCAAAATCATCATCAAAAAGGGAAGGGTCCCTGTTTTTGGCGCAATTCCTTATAAAAAGCATCAAATAAACTCAAATTACATTATAGAGTGGTTAAAAAATGTGGTAAAATACATACATATACATCTAAGTTCCTTTTTTAAAAAAATAAAAAGAATATCAGATAAAAAAAATGTATTGAACAGGCAAATCAGGTAAAAAAATAAAATTTCTCACACACTCTTCCATGCATGGGATTAGAACCTGGGAGTGTGTGCTGGTATATACTTCATTCTGCCCTGGTATTAGTGGATATCACCACTCTAGACCTTGGTTGAAACTGGACCCATATGAGTCTAGTATGATCTATTCATAGGACTTTAGTAGCCAATATGATTTCCCATGGCAGAGGGATTAATAAAGATGCAGTCCCTTTCATTCATATTATTTTTTTGATTTTTCAGAAAAAAATTTGACGTGGGCTTCGCTGTATTTTTTGTATCCAGCCAGATACAGCAGGCAGCAACTTGCTGCCACCAACCCCTATTTGTACCCCTATAGGTGCCTATTTGTACCTGGCCGGACACAACAATATAGGGGAGCTCCTTTTTTTTTATTATTTCTTGAATTTTATGAAATAATAAAAAAAAAATGTGTGGGGCTCCGCGCTATTTCTATGTCCAGCCAGGTACAGCTAGGCAGCTGGGGGCTGGAATCCACAGCACAGGGAGGCCGAAGCCTTCTGGGCACCACCCGCTGCGAATGGCAGCCCGCAGCCACCCCAGAAGATGGCGTGTTTATTGAAGCGCCATGTTCTGGTGCTGAACCCAGCTCATCCAGGGCCCTGGTGCGTTCGCTCACTGGGTAATAAAGGGGTTAGGGCCAGCTTTGTATTATCAGCTGGCCCTAAGCCCAAAATTCATGGCGGTCACGCCAATAGTAGACATGACTGCCATGAATTTCTAGTAAATTCTGTCAAAAAAAATACAACACAGAGAAAAACTTTTTTTATTAGAAATAAAACAAAAAAGACATTTAGTGACTCCATCTTTATTAAAACAATCCTCTTCCGTCCGCTGCAATCTCAGCACTGCTACATCGCTCTGCATAGACACACATGTCTATGCAGAGGGAGAGCAGGCTAAGAAATGACTACAACAGTCAGGGTTCACCTCAGGTCATAGCTCAGGCTATGACCGCGGGTGAACCCTGCTGTCACAGCCATACTGCTGCTGCCGAAGGCCGCCGGAGATTGCTGAGTGCCGGCAGAGCAGTGAATAAACCGGAAGTTAATGACTTCCGGTTTATTTACTGCTCTGCCGGCCTCGGCAATCTCTGGCGGCCGTCGGCAGTCTTCGGGATGTGATGGCAGGGCTCACCCGCGGTCATAGCCCGAACTATGACCTGAGGTGAACCCTGATTGTTTACCATCTATGCCAAAAACAGAATCAAAATGCACTCTCAGGGTGCAGTCAGAGCCCTAGGGGCCCAACTGCACCCTGGATAGATAAAAAGTGCAAAAAGTCTCTTATATGATGAATAAAAATCTTTTATAAATGGGATTTTGGTTCATGCATTGGCCAAGACATTTAAGCTGATGACCCACGACAAGGGATCCCATGCTCATCAGTCCTATCAAAAACTTGTGCAAAAACTACTAGAAAAAAGCAGCATCAAAAAAACTTACCATCTATGCCAAAAACAGAATCAAAATGCACTCTCAGGATGCAGTGCACCTGCAGTGCAGTGAACCAAATTGTTGGAATTCGGTGAATGACTCGAACACCGCCAAAAACAACTCGAATTTGAGATTGGCGAGCAATTCGAGTCGAACATTGCTCATCTCTATTTGTAACCTGTTTGACAGTAAGCTTTGGGTCATTGTCCATTTGGAAGACCTGTTTTCCCCCAAGCTTTAACTTCCTGGCTGATGTTTTGAGATGTTGCTTCAGCATTGCCACATAATATTCATTCCTTATTATGCCATCTATTTTGTGAAGTGCACCAGTCCCTCCTGCAGCAAAACAACTCCCCAACATGATGTGCCACCCTCGTCTTTCACAGTTGGGATTGTATTCTTAGGCTTCCAAACTTCTCCCTTTTTCCTCCAAATGTGACGATTTTCATTAAGGCCAAACAGTTTAATTTTAGTATCACCAGACCACAGAACATGTTTCCAAAAATGTAGGTCTTTGTTCCTTTATGCATTTGCAAAAATGAATCCGACTGTTTTATGTTTCTTTTGAAGTAATGACGTCTTCAAGGCAGAGTGACCTTTCAGTCCATGTTGATACAGTACTTGTTTCACAGTGGATAATACCATAAACTTACCAGTTTACGCTATCACCAGCTCTTCATGTGTGAGCCGCTGGGAGTTTTTTTTTTGTTCTAACGTTATAGACAACATACAAATCTAGCAACTAAACACTCATACACAGGAATGGAGTTGTTTCATCAAACATATTTCAACATTTTGCAATACATTTTTTTACTTTCCAATCTTTTACATAATTATCGGGGAGTCATCTCATCTAAGCTGTTATGCTTTAATGGGCTGTCTGGGCACAATTAAAATTTAATTTTACAAAAGCATCGATTAGCCCACTGCTGAAGTCACCTGATGGCTGCAGCCAATCACAAGCTGCAGCAGGCCAGATGTTGTTGGAATGAATAAGTCTCCCTTCTGGTATAAATGCAGATCCCAGAGCAACCTACGTTACATATAGATAGGTTGTGGTAGATGAGCAAAGTTTGTTATGTTTTACATCTGCAAGCCCCACATGAAATTTTAATTTTATCTAGACAACCTCTTTAATACCTTAAAGGGGTTATCCAGACTTTTTGCATAATATATATATACATCTAGGCTGCAGAATGTTGACAGTTTGCAATTTACTCCCTGTCAACATTTTGCAGGGTTACCTAGATATCATTTTTCTGCATCTGGAGGAGACTGACAAGGGGACGTGTTTGTTTTGGAAATGGTTGTTCACACTCAGTCTGCTTCAAACATGCTCCACACAGCAACAAGCCCACCTCACACGACAACAAGCCCACCCCAGTCTCAGTATGCCCTCCCCCTTCCTATCTCAGTATGCCTCCCCCCACAGTCTCAGTATGCATGGCCACTCAAGTCTCAGTATGAACACAGACAGTCCAGTGTCCAGAGTATGCCTGCTCCCCGCAGTCTCAGTATGCCTGGCCACTCTAGTCTCAGCATGTGTTGGAATATGTTTTGTGCAATAACTCCAATCCTGTAGGTGTAAGTGTTGAATTGCTAGGTTTGTGCATTGTCAGTAAAGTTAGTTTAAAAGAAAAAAAAAGCGGAACACTCCCAGAGGCTCACACACAGGAAATACCATGTGACTGTAACCAGTTTCCTGTGTCTGTGCATGTGAAGAGAAGCACAGCAGCTTGCTGATGCTGCAAAGGGACATTTAACTTGTATATTCCTGTTTCCACAAAGCACTTCTTATCTGTACCTGTTCATTGCTAATTAAAGCTAATTCTGTTGTCACCACACTTTCAGTGAATCCTGGATGATCCACTGCTGTCACGCAGGAGGGGGGGTGGGGTACTTAGAAATAGGACGGAGCTGGGCATAGGGAGTCAGGGAGGCCTGCTCTCAACCTAATACTGTGGTCCCTGACTCGCCCTGTACTCGAAGGTACCTCTGAAGGTGAGGAGGTCCAAGCCGCCAGCCTAAGACCCTAAAACTCCTGAGAAGCCCTAGGCATAAGCCCCTGCCTCCACTCACGGACCACGGAATCCACCAGCTTCCAATGGAAGAAGAATCAGCAGCCTCAGATCAGCGTCTGCTCACAACAGGTCACTGTGCAGAAGTGAACTGAATCAGCAACATCATGTGGATGTGATCTGACCCATTTATGGCCGAGGCGTGGGGAGTAACCAGCCCAGGCATGCCCCTCAGCTCACCTAAGCATGGGTCATATTCATCACACACACTTGCTCTCCCAGCTCCCGCTCATTAGGTTCCTCTATCCACACTGAGAGCAGGAAAAATAAAAGGCTTCATTTAATCCACAGCAGCAGCACTTCCATACAGCAAGGCAGTCAATATGTAACAGTACCCCCCTCTTTATGAGAGGCCTCCGAACTCTAAACCGGACACATCCGGAAATGGTCTGAACCTCCTGAGCGACGACCTATGGAAGATATTAAGAATACAAAGCACTGGGGGATGGCTAGCTGGAACAATACAGAGTTGCAAATGGCCGCAATTTTAAACGGACCAATTACTCCAGTAGTAGGAGCTCCAGCCGCACACTTCCACCTTACGTGCTTCGACAGCACCCACACATAGTCACCCAAACTCAGGTCTGGACCTGACCGTTTATTGCCATGCACGCAGTCACAGAACAAAGGTTCACACTCAGGGGGGCAAATGGCAGAGATTGTTCCTGGTTTCGTTTTGGGGACCATTTCCCCCAAGGGCTTAGTGGGGGTAACCACCTTCCACCAACACGCTTCTCCGGATAACCCCTGAGTCCAGCATCGATATGAGATGCTGACAGGGTTTTACTCCTATCCTTCAGTGGGTGATTAACCACCACCGGTGGAGACATAGGAGGAGGCCTGACCAACACAGCAGACACAGCAGCACTTGCGCGCTTATCCACATGGGACGTCTGCAGCTGAGAAGCGGGGTTAGCATGGTATGGACAGACCCAAATGAAGTGATCAGGTTGACCACAAAAGAAACAAGACCATCCAATCTGATGACTTGCAGATGGGTTAGTACAAGACTACGCAGTCCCCAACTGTTTAGGAACATCAGAACCCAAATGTGTAACCTCCACAGCAGGTATGGTGACCGCAGGCAGGGTCGCATCCGGTCTCTCTCTTAGGTGTCTGTCCAACCTAATAGCGAAGGCCATTGCAGCCTCCAGCATCTCCAGAGCAGCGTACTGAGTCATTGTGTCCTGTAACCGATCTGACAACCCCAGACAGAACTGACTCCAATGAGTGTCAGTGGCCCACCTCCTGAACTCAGAGCAATACCACTCGACCGGTCGTACTCCCTGCCTGAGCTTACATAGTTTAGACTCGGCAAGGGAGACGGCATCATGGTCGCCATACACCAGAGCAAGCGCTGCAAAAAAACTCGTCCACCGACCGCATAGATAGAGAATCGGTTGTCTGAGAGAAGGCCCAGGCCTGGGGATCCCCTTTAAGAAGGGAGAGTATAATCCCCACACACTGTTCTTCGCTGCCCGAAGAACAAGGATGCAGCCTGAAATATAATTTGCAGGCTTCACTAAACACAAAAAAATGCATCTCTCCCTCCTGAAAAGCAGCCAGATACCCAACCACTTCTCGAAGCTGATGCACCACCTGGTTTCGCAGTATAGACACCTCCTGAGAGAGTTCCTCCACCAAGTGCGCAAAAGCTCATGATGACATAGCGGCTTCGGGGAAACAATAGTGGGTTGCTGATTATGTCATGCAGGGGGGGCCGGGTACCCAGAAGTAGGATGGATCGGGCGTAGGGAGTCAGGGGACCCTGCTCTGGCCCTGATACTGTGGTCCCTGACTCGCCCTGTACTCGGAGGTACCTCTGAAGGTGAGGAGGTCCGAGCCGCCAGCCTAAGACCCTAAAACTCCTGAGAAGTCCTAGGAATAAGCCTCTATCTACACCCATGGACTACAGAACCCAGCAGCTTCCAATGGAGGAAGAAACTGCAGCTTCAGATCAGTGTCTGCTCACAACAGGTCACAGTCCAGAAGTGAACTGAATCAGCAACATCAGGTGGATGTGATCTGACCCATTTATGGGCGAGGGGTGGGGAGCAAATAGCTCAGGCACATCCCTCAGCTCACTCAAGCATGAGTCATATTCATCACACACACCTGCATTCTCAGCTCCCGCTCATTAGGTTCCTCTATTCACACTGAGAGCAGGGGGAAAAAAGGCTTCATTTAAACCACAGCAGCACTTCCATACAGCAAGGCAGTCAATACATAACAGCTGCCAACAGTATGCCAGGCCATTCCACACTCCATTGCTCTATGTAGTCTGTGATAGAATTACCGCATTGCACTGAGAGCATCTATGAAACACTGTGATGAATCCACAGCTTAGAGGAGATGACCACTCTCAGTGCTGTTTGTGTGCGCTCACCTTCCAGTGTGCTGACTCTGATGTGATATGATGAAGCGCTGATTCCTTTCAGGCCCTGCCCCCTCTGACCTCACACCCACTCCATCTGACCTCACACACCCACCCCTTCTGTGAAGCAGAATGAATGAACCACTCAGTGCAGAGGGAGAGGGTTGTGAGGTCAAAAGGAGTGGGGCCTGAGAGGCATCCGCGCTTCATCATACCACATCAGCGTCAGAAAAGGGGAAGGTGAGCGCACACAAACACCACTGAGAGCAGTCATCTTCTCAAAGTTGTGGATTCGGCACAATGTCTCAGAGATGTCTGCTCTATGTGCAATGTGGCAGTTCTATCGCCAATTACATAGGGCAATGGAGTTTTGAATATCCGGGGATACCATGATTGGGGGAGCGGGCATGCTGGAGATGGAAGGGAGGCAGGCATATTGAGAGTGGAGTAGTCAGGCATACCGAGACTAGGGTGTCGGCATTTTGGAGATGGGAGGGGAGCGGGCATATTGAGAGTGGGGTGGTTGGGCATACTGAGACTGGGGCGGGCTTGTTGCTGTTAGAGGAGGGCTTTCAGGAGAGTGGGTGTGAACAACCAGTTATGCATTTATATACAAGCTCCAAAACAAACACGCCTCCTGATCAGTCTCTTGCAGACGTAAAATAGTGATATCTAGATAAAAATGCAAAATGCTGACAGGGTGTGAATTACAAAGTGTCAACATTTTGCTGCCTAGATACACATATAAAATTGTACAAGAAACCTGGACAACCCCTTTAATGACCCACCTATTTGGGATCTCAGTGGAGAAAATTGGAATAAAGTGAACTAGAGGAGATACTCAGAATGTGTTGTATGAGTAGTAACTTTTCTCTTTTTTTTTTTTTACCTAATAGGAAACCTGTCAGGTGGGTCCCCTAAGGGTGCTTTCACATTACGATTTTAGTGCCTGTCCGTGGAATCCGAGTTTGAAGGAGGATCCCATGGACAGGCACGGATCCACACAGATCCCTGCAATTGGAAGGCAAATAGCCATCCGATCCGATTCTATGCAGGATCCGTGTGGATCCTGTGGTCCCCTTTCTCTCCTTGCTCCTGCCTCCTCCATCTTCTTCCCTCTGCTATTCTATTCTGTCTCCCCGCTATTCTATTCTGTGATATGCAGACCCGTGGATGTTCGGGTTCAACTGGTTTGGCTGAAATGGGGAAAAAAATTCCAGTTCCGGAACTTGACCCCAAACGCCAAATGAATGGGGACCCGAATGTCAGTGCTGATAAATGGGTGTAAAATGATTGTAGTAGGGTCTAGGGGGCTGTAATTGGAGGCACAATGGGAGTAAGAACAGGAAATTAAACTTACCATGGTTCCTGGAAGATAAGACTGATGTCAGACTCTTTTCCAGGACTGTATGGAAAATCGTATGGATTACTTCGGACCTGTAATGGTACCTTTACACGCCGCCACAACAGGATGCATACAACCCGCTACAGGCTACAAATGTAGCTTGTCGCGTCAATATCGCCCGTAGTAGCGGCGTCTGAAGACGGGACGACACAGCCGGCTACAGATACCTCTGTATCCGTGCACTGCCCATAAACATATGGCAACATCGCCGATTGTAGCGAGCTGTATCGGCGTGTAAAGAAGGAACAGAAGGGAACTCTGGACACCCGGCGATGTAGCTGGAATGTAGCTAAGGCGTGACCCAGGCTCCGGGATACCACGCCCCTTCAGCGATCATTGGAGGAAGCTCCTTCGTTGCGATTGGTTGTCGCTGCACAGGGCGGCATATTTAAGAAGCTGACCAGTCACACTACGCAATTGCTCGAGCGTCATGTATTAATCAGCCTCCTGCGCTGGCTGGCCAATCATGGTATTATTGCTTTGTCCTATCAGCGTACGGACGTCTCGTAATCCACAATTGTGGCACGCCTATGTGCTGTCCCTCCTGGCCCAGGTCCGCCCATATTAGCTTGTTATTGCGGTGTGTAAATGAGGTACGCTGAGCTACAGACGGCTACTTGCGACATCCGGAGATGTAGCTAGCTGTAGATGTAGCGTAGCGTAGCGCACCTTGTGGCGGCGTGTAAAGGAGATGCGATTACCGTTTGTAACCGTTTGGCCGTGCTCGTGCACGTGAAGTTGCCGTTGGTATCCATCCTGTTGTGGCGGCGTGTAAAGGTACCATAAGGGTATTTTGGGGGCTAATAAAGCGGTGAAAAAGGGTTTGTGTGTTTTTATTCCAAACAAAGTATTTTTACAGTGATTGTGTTTAATTCTTTTGAATTACAGGTTAGTGATGTGGGGTCTTGTAGACCCCCGCCCATCCCTAACCTAGGGCTTGGTGACAGCTATGATTTTTTGACAATAACAGCTGTCATTAACCACTTATAATACCCTGATTGCCACCACACCAGCGCAATTGAGATGAGCCGGGTAAGCACCAGATTTGGCGCCTCTAATAAATGCTCAAATTCTAGGATGGCTGCGGGCTGCTATTTTTAGCCAGGGGGGACAATAAACATGGGTCTTCCCCAAGTTTTACCTTGGCTGAGTATCAAAAATGGGGGACTTCACACTATTTTTTTTCATTATGACATCACCTCTAATTTTGATAAACAGCCACTGTGAAGCTCACCGCTGGGGGTTGCAGTCCATAGCATCTGTCTTACCCACACTTATTATCAAAATTCGTGCGGGAGCCCACATATATTTTTTTTTACAGTGGTGTGTCGGCCAATCACAGCCATGACAATATTTGACATGGCTGTGATGGGGTGGAGGTGCCCACAATGGAAAGGCTTGCTGATTGGCTACTCTGCAGCCTTTCAACAAACTTTATTCGGGTGACAAAGCCAAACAGGAAGCGGACATACGTGAAAAGTCCGTGTTCAGGATTCAACACCAAACACACAGAATTCGGTGCAAACCCCAAACTTTCTAGTTCTGTTTGCTCATCCCTACCCCAGAGAATAAAAAATCACATTCCATTTACCTAAAATACATTTACAGTGGCTCTAGAGCCATACAAGTCCTTGCATCACAGCCATTCCCTTGGCGATATCTATTCATTTTGGCTCGCTACTTTATGAAATTCAAGGTTGTCCTGACCACTGTTCTCCTAAAGCGTTGCTTAGAAATAGTTTACTTCTGCACAGACTCCATGCACTCTCCCCTCTGTGAATGGGCAGATAGCTGAAGCAATTTCCAGCACATACTGTGTGGCTGTTCAAGGGAACTTTCATGCTATTGAAAAATGTTATATACATTAGAATCTCAAATCTCTTAGACTGCCATGTATACCATGCTAAGACAATAAAGTGACTGACAACATAGGGGTTCATAAAAATTAATAATCTTTATTAAAGTAATATTATACATCAAACCAGGTGACATTAAAATGGTGACTCAAATGTGGAAAAACGTATCATAGAAGCTGAAAACAAATAACCCTGATGCAATGAAAGCACTATAACGGACATATACATGATATATTGAAAATGTATTGCAATGTGATCTCATGTGGCGCCCCGCAACGAGTGCGTCACAAGAGGGTATTGCAGCCATAAATGCAGCCGCAATATTCTCTGACTCAGCAATGATCCGGTTAACATAGAGATCCAACCCTACATGCAACACCTAGAACAGAGGGCCAATCATAGGTCCTGGGGGGTGGAGTGTTAGGGTAGTGTAGTAGAACACACAATAATCTAGACAGAGATGAGAGGAGAAGAGAAGAGTCTAGAACTCGGAGGAGAATAGACTAGAACTTGGAGAGGAGCGGGGGCTCCGCACCCCGTGCGGGCCCCTGGGCCGTCACCGGTCGGGTGTCAACACCTGAGGCCTTAACTACCGGGATTGGGCATTATCTACACGGGTTCCCAAAAGACTCCCGTGCCCACAACTCACAGCCGGTTCACTGGTACCGAAGCTGGCAGCAGTTCACCTCTGCCACGCGAACCAGAAGCGTGGAGGAGCAGCTTCAAAGGAGCACCCCACCACCAGCCAACTTCCAGTCATCTAACCAGCGGTGTACCCACTGAGGGATCCAAGGCTCCCCAAAACATCCAGAACGAACATCATGGATAGGGCATTGAAGCAGCCTCCCCGTACCCGACCTGGTATTCCTGGGCGACACTGGCAACCAAATAGGTAGAATGGAGGAACACTGTGGATCTCTAAGGGACACCATCACTGCTGAGTCCACCTGGTCTACTACTCAACCACTGTATGCCATATACTGCCTGCTGGTTACAGTAAAGACCCGTTGCAGAGACTTTCTGTGTCCGTGCTTCCTTATGAACTGTCCGTCCGCACTAAAAGGTAACCGCAGCTGCCGCACAACATCTTGAGCAGCTCCAGCCTCCGGGGATCACCGCTCAGCCTGTGGGGAGCGTAACATCTTGCTGCTGTCCATCCCCCGGAGGTTTCGCAGCGTCGGTAGTCCTTACCGAAACTACTCATAGGTGGCGTCACGAATAAATTAAAACCCCTTTAATCTGTTCCACCAAGACGTCTTCACTTTTGATCTGCACTACACCGGGCCCCACTACCGGCAGGCGCGGTCCACCCGTGACAAGGAGGAAGGAAGCATCGCCTGTCTAAACCGGAGTCCCGGCCACGGTGAGTCAGAAAATGGCGTCACGAACAGGATACGAGCAGACCCGTTACCCAACGGGTATAACGTGCTTAAAATGGACTCTATTGTCTACAATTTGGACTTTGTTCGTCCCTAAAAGAACTTTCCCGCCTTTTCCCCATTGGGCCAAGATGGCGCCCAAGATGGCGTTCCCGCCACAAGAAGCCGCCACGTGCAAGCCCAGGAGTGAGTCAACCCCCCCCTCATCGTGGGAGGGCTAAAGACAAAAGGCGCCAAACTCTTTGTCCGCCCTGATTGCTCGAATCAACCATGGGGGCGGACCCCAAAGACTTTTCCCACCATTGGACTACAAAAAGCCCAGAGGAAATGGGAGTATCAGACAGACTTCTTCACCAGCTCTACCAGAACGCTTACCGGTTGAACGGGTGTGGTTTCCCTCCATGAAGAGAATGGCCAGCATGAGACTCCAAGACCTGATGCGAGAGGTCGAGGCGGAGGCCAGAGCAGCCATAGGCCAACCGGGTCCGGGTCCTGCCCTTACCGTAGACGGCAGCCCCGACTTCTGGCTAGAGGCTCTACAAGACCTCCGGGTGCGACTAATCGAGACTGTGGAATGGACGATTCGCAGCTGGAGCGCGACCCTAGGCAGAAGACTCCATCATGCGATGCAGCAGAGCCGACCGGGTACAGCTTCTCCAAGCCCAGACAACATCGCCAGCTTTTCAACCACCTCACCGTCGCCCACCACCTGTCCTGCTTCGTCACCGGAGCCCATAGACTGTGTCATCCCAGTGAGAGTTACCCCTCGACCCGTTCCAGCGGACGAAACCGCAGCCGACCCCGTTCCAGAGCCGGAGCTTCCAATACGCTCCCACGAAGAAGCTGACACATACCTGGTTCCACCTGCAGAACCCGCGACTAGTTTCACCACTACCGAGACTGTCGCCTGTTTCTCCCCTGAACCGGAGGCCTCCTCTGCAAATACAGAGGCCTACCTGGTGACCGGGATTGAAACACCACTTCCCGCTGCTACAGAAGAAGAGGCAGGAAGCCTGGAAGTCCTGCACAACGACCCCGAGGAGAACTTTGCAGCACAGCCACCCACAGACCCAGAGGATTTCATTCCATCGTCTTCGTCAGCCAAGCAGCCCGACGTAGTCATCGAAGGAGAGGTCGAGGAGGATGACGACGAGACCTACAGTCCAGCTGAGGATCTCTACACCGGGTTCGCCTGGGGAGACACCAAGAATCCTTCTGCCGGGCGATCAGCTCGGGTGCACTGGTCGGGTGCCGCCGCAACAACATCTTCTCCGGTTCCGTTGAACCGGGCTCCACTCCAGACTGCCCACCAAGCTCGAGCGATTCAACAACCATCACGCCATAGTGACTTTATCCACATGCCGCACCACTCCGACGAAGAGGTACGTCGTATCCGGAGAGACGAGTGGCACACTCGACTGCAAGCCAACATGCAGGCTCGCGCCGAGGCCCGCCGCCAATCTCCATTACCTGAACAATTCCGTAAAACCGGGCGGGTAAGCACCTTTAACTTGTCCACCGGGTGGGGATTCGTAAGGGAGGAGGGTGTGAGTACTGAAGTATTTGTGGGGCGTCGTGATGTGGAATCGCACCTACCGCGAGGTCATCCAAACCGAGACTTGTATAGAGGGGACATAGTAACCTATGAGCGACATGTATGCTGTGACGGGTGGTTCGCTATACGAGTCCAGAACACTGCCCTCCATCAGTGACTTGTGTTGTTTGAACTTTGCTACTAAAAGAGACTTCTTCCTGTTTGCACCATAACACCGCGACTTGGCGGCTACAGCCTGAACTTTTATTCTAAGGACAGCCGACCGCCCGCCGGGTCCACGCAATGTGTTAACCTGTTATTTACCTTTTCACTTTTATGCCTACAATGACCTGTCATTAATAAAAGTGTTTTACCTGTTATAAAATATAAAAAACCTCTGTAATGTGAGTAGTGAGACGCTTGGGGACAAGCGTATTCAACCAAGGGGGAGTGTGGCGCCCCGCAACGAGTGCGTCACAAGAGGGTATTGCAGCCATAAATGCAGCCGCAATATTCTCTGACTCAGCAATGATCCGGTTAACATAGAGATCCAACCCTACATGCAACACCTAGAACAGAGGGCCAATCATAGGTCCTGGGGGGGTGGAGTGTTAGGGTAGTGTAGTAGAACACACAATAATCTAGACAGAGATGAGAGGAGAAGAGAAGAGTCTAGAACTCGGAGGAGAATAGACTAGAACTTGGAGAGGAGCGGGGGCTCCGCACCCCGTGCGGGCCCCTGGGCCGTCACCGGTCGGGTGTCAGCACCTGAGGCCTTAACTACCGGGATTGGGCATTATCTACACGGGTTCCCAAAAGACTCCCGTGCCCACAACTCACAGCCGGTTCACTGGTACCGAAGCTGGCAGCAGTTCACCTCTGCCACGCGAACCAGAAGCGTGGAGGAGCAGCTTCAAAGGAGCACCCCACCACCAGCCAACTTCCAGTCGTCTAACCAGCGGTGTACCCACTGAGGGATCCAAGGCTCCCCAAAACATCCAGAACGTACATCATGGATAGGGCATTGAAGCAGCCTCCCCGTACCCGACCTGGTATTCCTGGGTGTCACGTCCTACTGACGGACTACTCACGTGGACCCACTGGACCGCGTAAAGAGGATGCTGATACCGGGTGATAGAGAGGCAGACACGTACCGTAGAGTCAACGGGTTTATTAAACAGAACTATAACACAGAACCACACGCCCCTGGAGAGGGCCACAAGGTCGCAACACCGGGAGGCCAGCGAGGGAGACCCCGGAGCGCTTGACCCCTATACAGGGATACCGCCGGGATCAGCCTCGAAGGGGCCAATGCTACGGACACAAGTGTTCAACCGACCCCAGGCGACGTGGTAATGAAACAGCACCCGGGAATACAATACGAAACGAGAACCGTGAATACAGAGCACCAGGAACACGGGGAACCAGGAACACAGGAGAGATCCAGGAACACGGGAGATCCAGGAACACGGGGAGATCCAGGAACACGGGGAGATCCAGGAACACGGGAGATCCAGGAACACGGGGAGATCCAGGAACACGGGGAGATCCAGGAACACAGGGAGATCCAGGAACACGGGGGATCCAGGACCACGGGGGATCCGGAGCCGGGCGAGAACCAGCGATCAGCTTGGAGGGAATCAGGAGACCATCCAGGAACACGGTGATCAGCCAGGAACCGGCAGGAACGAGATCTGGAGGAGGTAACACAGAGCGATCAGGTAACAGACCAAACGGGGAGCGACCTGACAGACCAGAAGTGGCAACTTCACTCAGGGGAAGGTGAAGGTCGAAGTTGCCCTGGCCCCGACTGATTGGCAACAGGAGGTTTAAATCAGAACAGGGCAGTCCTGATTGGAAGGACCCAGAGACCTGGTGATTGGTTGAGGGGAGGAGCAAGCTCCCTGCAATCTCTCCAGCAGAAACTGAATTGGAGACAGTTTCATGTGCTGAAGCAGTGGTACCGGAAGTGAGAGGAGCAGTGTTGCTCCAGCAGAGGGAGTAAGGGCAGCAGGCCGCGGGCACGGGCGGCAGACCCCCGAGGGGTAACAGTACCCCCCCCTCTACGCCCCCCCCCCGACGGAGACCGGCCCGGAACCCGCGCAGGAGGCTCGGGGCATCGGCGTCCCCCGTCCCGGTCCCAAGGACAGAAGGGACCCGAGGGCGGTTGGTTTGGCGTCATGTGACAAGCACAGGAGGAACCGGACGTCCTCGGGGGCACCGACAGGCAGGACGTCATCGGGGGCACCGACAGGCAGGACGTCATCGGGGCACCGGCAGGCGGCAGGACGTCATCGGGGGCACCGGCAGGCGGCAGGACGCCATCAGGGACACCGGCAGGACGCCATCAGGGACACCGGCAGGCGGCAGGACGCCATCAGGGACACCGGCAGGCGGCAGGACGCCATCAGGGACACCGGCAGGCGGCAGGACGCCATCAGGGACACCGGCAGGCGGCAGGACGCCATCAGGGACACCGGCAGGCGGCAGGACGCCATCAGGGACACCGGCAGGCGGCAGGACGCCATCAGGGACACCGGCAGGCGGCAGGACGCCATCAGGGACACCGACCGGCTGGACGTCATCAGGGACACCCACCGGATCCAGGCTGGAGACTCCCCAGGAACACGGAGGAGGAGCCCGTCCAGGAATAAGGCACGATGGGACATCGACAGGTTGGACGTCATCAGGGGCACCGACCGGCAGGACGTCATCAGGGGCACCGACCGGCAGGACGTCATCAGGGGCACCGACCGGCAGGACGTCATCAGGGACACCGACCGGCTGGACGTCATCAGGGACACCCACCGGATCCAGGCTGGAGACTCCCCAGGAACACGGAGGAGGAGCCCGTCCAGGAACAAGGCACGATGGGACATCGACAGGTTGGACGTCATCAGGGACACCGACCGGCAGGACGTCATCAGGGACACCGACCGGCAGGACGTCATCAGGGGCACCGACCGGCAGGACGTCATTAGGGGCACCGACCGGCAGGACGTCATCAGGGGCACCGACCGGCTCAAGGCTGGCAAGCCGATCATCCAGAGAGGCCATAGGGGAAACCATCCGAGTCTGTACCCCACGCATCCGGTCCCTCTCCTGGCGGAGACCCAGCACCTGGAAGGAGAGAGCAGAATCCACAGTAGAGGGCACCCCCAAGAATGTGGGTGCCAGGCGGGGAGTCCTTCTCCGGCTGCTGGGGGTGCAGGAAGAAGAGGACGCCCGGGCCTCTAACGACTGGATAATCGCCACAACCCGGTCGTAACTCTGGCGGAGTGCGACCAGCTCTCTTTGGGCATCAAACCTGGCATCAGCGGGGTCCATGGCCAGGGCAAAATCTGTCACGTCCTACTGACGGACTACTCACGTGGACCCACTGGACCGCATAAAGCGGATGCTGATACCGGGTGATAGAGAGGCAGACACGTACCGTAGAGTCAACGGGTTTATTAAACAGAACTATAACACAGAACCACACGCCCCTGGAGAGGGCCACAAGGTCGCAACACCGGGAGGCCAGCGAGGGAGACCCCGGAGCGCTTGACCCCTATACAGGGATACCGCCGGGATCAGCCTCGAAGGGGTCAATGCTACGGACACAAGTGTTCAACCGACCCCAGGCGACGTGGTAATGAAACAGCACCCGGGAATACAATACGAAACGAGAACCGTGAATACAGAGCACCAGGAACACGGGGAACCAGGAACACAGGAGAGATCCAGGAACACGGAGAGATCCAGGAACACAGGGAGATCCAGGAACACAGGGAGATCCAGGAACACAGGGAGATCCAGGAACACAGGGAGATCCAGGAACACAGGGAGATCCAGGAACACGGAGAATCCAGGAACACGGGGGATCCGGAGCCGGGCGAGAACCAGCGATCAGCTTGGAGGGAATCAGGAGACCATCCAGGAACACGGTGATCAGCCAGGAACCGGCAGGAACGAGATCTGGAGGAGGTAACACAGAGCGATCAGGTAACAGACCAAACGGGAGCGACCTGACAGACCAGAAGTGGCAACTTCACTCAGGGGAAGGTGAAGGTCGAAGTTGCCCTGGCCCCGACTGATTGGCAACAGGAGGTTTAAATCAGAACAGGGCAGTCCTGATTGGAAGGACCCAGAGACCTGGTGATTGGTTGAGGGGAGGAGCAAGCTCCCTGCAATCTCTCCAGCAGAAACTGAATTGGAGACAGTTTCATGTGCTGAAGCAGTGGTACCGGAAGTGAGAGGAGCATTGTTGCTCCAGCAGAGGGAGTAAGGGCAGCAGGCCGCGGGCACGGGCGGCAGACCCCCGAGGGGTAACACTGGGCGACACTGGCAACCAAATAGGTAGAATGGAGGAACACTGCGGATCTCTAAGGGACACCATCACTGCTGAGTCCACCTGGTCTACTACTCAACCACTGTATGCCATGTACTGCCTGCTGGTTACAGTAAAGACCCGTTGCAGAGACTTTCTGTGTCCGTGCTTCCTTATGAACTGTCCATCCGCACTAAAAGGTAACCGCAGCTGCCGCACAACATCTTGAGCAGCTCCAGCCTCCGGGGATCACCACTCAGCCTGTGGGGAGCGTAACATCTTGCTGCTGTCCATCCCCCGGAGGTTTCGCAGCGTCGGTAGTCCTTACCGAAACTACTCATAGGTGGCGTCACGAATAAATTAAAACCCCTTTAATCTGTTCCACCAAGACGTCTTCACTTTTGATCTGCACTACACCGGGCCCCACTACCGGCAGGCGCGGTCCACCCGTGACAAGGAGGAAGGAAGCATCGCTTGTCTAAACCGGAGTCCCGGCCACGGTGAGTCACTCACATGCATTCAAATTATATCACAGAGTTATACACCTTAAATGAGCAGATGTGCAAAACAGGAGTAATTGTACAGATCTAGCGTCCATCAGCCAATAAATCCAGCTGAGGGATCTGCACACACTTATTAATGGCAACAAGGGTACTGACATTAAAGGGAACCAACCACCCCCAATGACCCCCCCGGACTATTAATATCAGTGCCTACACACAGCACATACATGTGCTGCACTGATTTTGGCTAAAAAAACTGTTTTTTAAAACTAAAGATAATGATTTTTAAAGTTTAAACCGGAGCGACGGATGGGCGGTACTTATCTGTGGCAAACGACGATATCTGATGCCAATCATCCCCCCGTCTCCCCTCGCAGCAGTTATGGCCACCCCTTTGTGCAGCGTCACAGCCCTGTGCACGGGCTCGCATGCCCGTGCACACGTCATCATCTACAGCCGGGAAGCGAGCGCGCGCTCTGTCTTCCATAGCCGAGCGCAGGAAGACAGAGCGCGCGCTCGCTTCCCGGCTGTAGATGATGACGTGTGCACGGGCATGCGAGCCCGTGCACAGGGCTGTGACGCTGCACAAAGGGGTGGCCATAACTGCTGCGAGGGGAGACAGGGAAGATGATTGGCATCAGATATCGTCGTTTGCCACAGATAAGTACCGCCCATCCGTCGCTCCGGTTTAAACTTTAAAAATCATTATCTTTAGTTTTAAAAAACAGTTTTTTTTAGCCAAAATCAGTGCAGCACATGTATGTGCTGTGTGTAGGCACTGATATTAATAGTCCGGGGGGTCATTGGGGTGGTTGGTTCCCTTTAACCTCTTAACTGCCTTATATCACAAGAGATGTGCATAATAACCCATTTCATCCAGACAGTTGTTCCCCAGATCCTCGTGATGTTACCAGAAACTCATCTGACTATGGGAAATTTTTTGATGCTAAGCAACAATATTTATTTGCTGTTACTTTGGATCTCCAGGTATAGATTTAGCAGTGTTTAAGGCAGAGTCACTTAAAAAAATCCATGTGCCTCAATATTACATATAAATATGGTGTTATTGTCATAGAATATTCAAAGTGTAGATACGTGACATATTGTAATACTTCCTTCCAGTAGTCCACTTGATGTGATTGCAGATTGCCCAATCATAACAGTGTGCAATGTGTCCTCTATTTGCAGCACTAGTGGGTGACAACATGACAGCAAGTATGTGATTTGCATCCATTCTGAGGTAATTTTACCATCAGTCACATTAGAAATAGAGGGAAATCCTGCCTTCGTGCACATTGTACAGTACACTGTCTCAATTTGCATATCTGCAGTCATAATGATTCATTGCAGATATTTCAGTGTCAAACATTCCTTTGAGTAAATTTTATTGAATCCATGTGGCACCATTGGCAAAGGACAATGCATTTATTGGTTCAAAATTTAGAATAGTGAGGTTGTGGCAGAACAGGTGAGCCTGATGAAGGATTTTTTTTCAACTGTAATGTTGTACCAACTAAAGCAATATTTATTACTAGTTGTATAATATTAATTATATGTCACTCACTTATTAAAGTCTAGGTGAAACTACTGTATTATGTTTCTATTCCCTTTTCTGGATTGATGCTTTGATGCAACATGGTCATTCAGGGTTGGTCTAGCCTGCCGTGTATTGGGGAAACTCCAGGTGGGCCCTTGTCATCTCACTTGCCTTAGGCTGGGATCACACTGCAGTTTTTTTACCTGATCAGGTTTCATCTGGTTTGTGTGCCAAAACCAGGAGTGTCTCCAAAACTCAGAACAGGTGTCAATCTTTCAATAGTTTTTCTCTGCAAGTTCCTCTCTTAGTTTAGGCACACAAACCAGATGGAACCTGTTCTGGGAAAAAACTGCAGTGTGAAACCAGCCTTAGGCAAGGGCATGCCGGGCTGGGGCTTCAGTCCGGTCACTTACCAACTGTTCAGATCAGGGCCATATTTGCTGGATTTTGGATTAGGATTTTACAAGGCCTGGAAAGGTAAAGAGGTCATGGAGGGTCATGGCTTACGAAGCCAGGGGACCCTAACTCCACACTTCTTGGCCTATTTACCTTTCTAGGCCATGGAAAATCATAATAAAAAATCCAGCCAATTTTTTATGGTAACCCTCTTATTCCTTATGGGTTTTTGTTAATAGGGACTTTGTTTTTACCTTATAAATATGATGAATTGCTTCTATATCTATAGTCACACATGCAAATTTGTATACATACATAGAGGTTTCAATCTGAGCTCTCTGGGCAAATCTTTTTTTTTATTGTGTTTTTCTTCCCTTTCTGGGAAATTAGTTTACGTCTTTCAGATTTTGCGCTACTTAAATCCATGTCTACATCTTATATCTATCTTGGATCATATATTATCTTGTATGTGTCAAGATGTAGAATCGGGCTGTTTAACACTTCTGGGGAGTCACAGAGGTCGAGACCCGGCTTCCGAGACCCTGGGTTCAGTTGTAAAAGGAGTCCTTGGTTCGTATAGAGAAAAGGGTGGTTTGGAAGGAAATTATTTGTGACACCACCTGTGGTTTGTGGCTCTGAGGAGCCGCCGCTGCTGCAGGACCTCTGAGGATGGTGGATAAGCTGCTGGGATGTAGTGGCTCCCCACAGGTGGAGTGGGTCCCCAGGGCAGCGGGTGTAGTGACTAGTAGTCTCTAGGAGGCAGGGATTACCTTAGGCCTCGTTACCTTGTTCAGTGGCCTTCACAGGCTGTCACCGCAGGAATAACACAGTCTCACATCATTCTGCAATTCTGATCCCGGTTTACTCACAGCAAGCTCCAAGTACAACAGGTCATTGATGTTACACACTATTGGATAAGCTCTGGCCTGTGCAGTCTTTAGTAGAACGGGGATGGCAGGTATGAGATTCTTGGTGGTGTGCCTGTCCTTCTGCCTCTCACTGGTCCTGTCTCTCCCTCAGCACTGTTATAAGCAACATTGCATGCAGAGCCCTGATCCTGCAGCCACGGGTATGAGTGGGTGACTGGCACCTTGTCCCCCGGACCATTGTCCGGCTGCTGCCTCAGGGTATACACCAGGTGTGTGAGCTATAGCTCCTATAAAGCTCGTAGCCTCCGGTTCAGCAGTTCAGTGATAGAATCCCGTGCTGCGTTCAGGTCTGGTCCCTGCTTCTGACCACAACCCCTCCATCTGGTGGTATCAGGGCTGGATTTGAGCGCACGGGCCAACTCAGCTCCGCTGATGCCCCTAGGGTTCTTAGGCTTTTTTGACTTCACTTCTCCCAGCTCTGCACACTACCTGTTCTCTTGTTGTTACTCAAACTGAAACTACTACTACTCTCGGTTGTTCTCCACCCACACTTCTATACCCTTGTTGTTCCACT